>OY987335.1:54704348-54802348 GCA_963920685.1 Polydrusus tereticollis
TTTTCAGCTATAACTTATTTGTATTCTCGCCAAACTATCTACGGCTATCATGTCAGAAAAACTTCAGGTTTTTAATCCAATACATAGTGATGAGTCAATCATTCGAGAAGAATGGCATACATACCATCCGTTTACCACTTCTTTCAACAACAATGACGTAATTGAGATTGTCATCAATCAACAAGATGTATTTTTGGATATGAGCGAAGCCCAACTCTACATTGAGGGTGAATTTAAGGAAGAAACAACTGCTGGAAAAACCGGCAATTGTTCTTTAACAAATAATGCTGGTGCATTCCTTTTCGAGTCCATATCTTATGAAGTCAATGGCAAGGAGATTGAAAAAATTAGAGATCCTGGTATCGTTAGTATGGTTAAAAGTTTGCTATGTTTAAATGACCAAGAAAGTCGTGCTTTAGAGATTGCAGGATGGAATTGACCCAGTGGTGCACTAAAAACGTTAGAGAGCACTACAAACGAGTTTAATATACGTATTCCTCTCTCTTTCTTGCTAGGTGTTTTTGCTGATTATAAGAATGTAATTATGGGAAAACAAAAAATTAAGCTTGTACGTACTCGACATGATGATAACTGCTATATAAATGTTACTGCTAATGGCGATAAAAAGGCTGCCATAACTTTAAAGTCTATCGGGTTGAAAGTTAGACACATATATCCGAGCGATGCAATAAAATTGAGACTTTTAGATGACATTGCTAAAAATAAACCGATTTTTATCCCTTTTCGAAATTGGGAAATAAACGAATTACCTGCATTAAAAACAACTAAGAAAGATATTTGGACCGTTAAAACAATGTCTGAACGTGCTCGATATGTCATTGTATTTTTTATGGACAATCGTAAGGATAATTTTAAGTCCGACTGTACATATTTAGATAATTTGAGTATCACCGATGTTAAATTGTTTCTAAATTCCGAAGTGTATCCATATGAATCGTTAAACTTAAACTTTAACAATAGACAGTTTACGGAAGCTTACAGGATGTACACGGAATTTCAAAAATCATATCTAGGCAAGCCGACTAGTGAACCACTAATGGATTTTGCGGCGTTTGCCAAAAGGACTCTTTTTGTAATTGATTGTTCAAAACAAAACGAGAGCATCAAGAGTGCAACAGTTGATGTCAAGTTAGAATTTCAAAGTTCTGAAAACTTTTCGAATGATGCACGTGCCTTCTGTATCATTGTTCACGATCGTATTCTCGAGTATCAAGCTTTAACTGGTCAAGTAAGAGACCTTATGTAATCAGTTTGATTTGAGTCTTCAGACAATGAAGTTCGTTGTAGTCGATATTCAAGGATTTAACATACCTGAATTTTGCGCCACAGAATTGGCTATTTACGATGGGAATAGTATGAAAAGTTACTTTTTTAAACCAGTTAAACCATTCGACACCTTAAGTAAGGCTTAAGAAACAAGTCAAATATCTATTTGGAAATCATCATGGTATCCTTTATAATTATGGTGATACCGATTACAAGGAGCTACATAATATTATCTCCAACAATCTGATAGACGCAGACATTATTTACGTTAAAGGACGTGTTAAAGAGGAATTTTTAGTTAAAACATTTTTAGAATTAAACTGTAGGGCACCATATATTATAAACTTAGAAGACAACATTGGTGTACCAAAATTGGAGAAGGGAGATGTTGATGGTTGTAAATATCATATTTTAGATATTAATGTTTGTAGTGTTAGAAATGCCAAAGTGTTGTATCGATATATTTATAGTCTTTTACCTTAATAAATATTAAAATTTTTCAACAAGCCAGCTTTTATTTATTTCCCACGTAGCTCAAACGTTTTTGTTTCTTTATCGGGGTTGTTTTCTGTAACAGAGAGGTCAACAGGGTCCGTTGAACAGGGTCCGTTGAACACAGTCCGTTGAACAGGGTCTGTTGAACAGGGTCCGTTGAACAGGGTCTGTTGAACAGGGTCCGTTGAACAGGGTCTGTTTAACAGGGTCTGTTGAACAGGGTCCGTTGAACAGGGTCTGTTTAACAGGGTCTGTTGAACAGGGTCTGTTGAACAGGGTCCGTTGAACAGTGTCCGTTGAACAGGGTCTGTTTAACAGGGTCCGTTGAACAGGGTCTGTTAAACAAAGTCCGTTCACAACGGATCTATTTAGAATTAGGCACTGTTTCGAAACTATCAGTTGCTCTCGAACCTATGACGAAGGTAGTTGAAGAGAAGATCCAAGATCATTTAAGTAATATTCGTGCGCTGAAGAAACGTATAAAGCTTTACGAAGACCGAAAATCTTTGGTTAAGTTACTGTCAAGACTTAATATTCAAGATGAGTGTTCAAATCAGATATGAAGTTGGAGATGAAGTTACAGTAACATTTTCTACTGCAGACGAGCGAGTTATCGTTGAGATTGCTGAAGGAGAGCTATATTTTTCCAATTATGATTTTGAGGAGTTTATAACTACCTACAGCGGTGTTCATGGATACTGGCCTGAAACTACTATTATAATTAACAACTACAATTTGCGTTTCCATACATACTTCGGCAGCCGATGTTTAACATTTGAAGAAAATGAGCAATACTTGTTTTGCTGGGATGAAAGTCTTATAGATTTATTCTCTAAACACATTGAGAATTTATATAAGATAAATTGTGTTTGCTTTAAAGATTAATATATTTGAGTCTTTTTGTAAGAAATGAAACTATGATTTAAAAACAAAGCATGTTTATTAGAAACGCAACAAGAACAGCTAAAATCAATAAATATATTAAAGTATAACTAGTCTTTTATTTGATATAAAACAACTCAACAAAAACCCAAGCACCTAACCTAAAATAAATACCTTAGTCTAAAATAAATATCTTAACCTAAAATAAATATCCTAACCTAACAACCCCCTAGCTACCAAAGAATGTCGAGGCATAAAAAGCTGCACACATAATCAGTCTTTTCTCTCCTGTGAATCCTCATCGTACAATACCAAATCTCGATGGCCCCAAGCAAGCGTGTACTCGGAATCCGGTATAAGGAAGCGTTTGTCGTCCGCGTGTGACAACGCCACCTTATTTTTAAGTTCGACATACATATTGTGTAATTGAGAACGGAAAGTCGACATTTCGCGATATATTTTAGTACCCTCTACGTCAACCGCTTGTTTATAGTCTGTAAACGTAAGCTCTTTTTTGGTGACGTAGTCGGGTACCCCTTTGGCCTTTTTGGCCAACTTGCCGTCTACATTTACACAATATGCCTTCGCACCGGTTCCATAGAATTCCCAAACAATTTTTCCTGCATACTCATCCTTCATACGGCCCAAGATAGATGTGTTTTCAGGAACATTGTGTGGGTTATCCTTTGGGTAGTTGGACGTATCAAATCTGTCTAAATTTTCCTTTATATCATCGTAAAAATTATCGGTTGTAATTTGTAAGATTAACGAGTCAGTATCGGTGTAGAGCAAGACAGCCTTATCTCCGTATTTAGGTTTAATATAATCGTACAAAAAGTCATACATAATTGTCTTGGAGATATCCAAAATGGCAAACCCTGCGTAAATAGGTTTATTATATACGACTTTCTGTTTCTGCATCTGTATGGCAACCAGATTTTCCGAAAAAATTGTTCGATTTTTGAAATGCGGTTTCATAGTTAGCGCTTCTGCCCCCAGTCTCTTACCAATATTTTCCCAGTGGGTAACAATTCTAACATCTACCCTTTTCTCCACGTTCTCCATCGTTTTACCAAACACGGCATTATTCATAAGTTTAAAAAAGTCTTTTTCAAACTTATTTTGAGCTTTGTTTCGCAATGCCGTGTTCATGTCTATATATTTTTTTAGCCAGGGTGATTGATCAAAAGAAAGGACGCGGTGAATTTTGGTTAATTTGAGGCCGTGATTTAGTGATTGTTGCAAATTTTGATAATGAATAACGTATTTTTCTTTTTTATTAAAATTTGGAATTAATTTGGAAATTTTTGAATTTGTCTTTGGTGGCTCGATGGATTCTGGGCAAAAGGGTAGTTCGTTGTGTAAATAATGTAAATTTTCAGGATATTCTAAATCCACTTCCAAAATGTAGCCGGTATTTGAATCGTTTGTAATGTTCATGTAATCTAAATTTTGAATTTCAGCCTCCTCCAACCACTTAAAATTACCAGTTGGTAAATATTGAGACATGGCCGCCCCATATAAATTGGTAGCGTCCAAGTACATGATGTAAGAGGTAGGTTTATAAGCGTCATAATGTGGGATAAATTTGTTGTTCGCGATACCTTTCCTAACACTACACTGACTGACTCTACCGCGAATACCGCGTTTCAGAAGATGTATCATATCAATGTCTGTAAGCAGGGTAATCTGGGTTTTTCCAGAGAGCGCAGCCGCATCCCACGAAAGACCGGGACTTGTAAAATACTGCGCAGGATCGAGCTTATAGACATTCATACAAACATTTCTGAAATTTTCGAAAACATCTGCTAGCAGTAACACGTCGAATTTTAAATAAATGTCTGAATATTGACCTAAATTCTCGCATTTAAACAGGTTCCATACTGCCCAGGCACGCTTGTATTCCTCCACAGAAATATCCTCTTTTTTTAAACTATTATAAAATTCTTCATGTGATGGTAGCTCTGTCGTATTTAATTTTAAAAAAGAATCAACATACGAATATGGACCCTTCTGTCGAATAAGTTTAAACTCGTCTTCATTTGGAAAATATTTTCTGACTTCGCGACATTGTTCTGGTTTTAAATTTTGACTAAGTTTATCCAAACTACTCGCCATAAAGCGGAAACTATCGAGAAAGCGTAATTTTAAAAATACATTTTGTTCCTTGTCTTTTTCCACTTTGAATGAATCCACCAAAATATGTTTGGTGAACGAGACGTAACGTTCTTTATTTTGGGCGATAACATCCAGCTTTTCCTGTTCGGTAGCCAACTGTTTAATCATCAGATGGCTATCGAAACCGGATAGGTTGTGGAAAAAGATGGGTATAAATTTTGGAACTTTAAAGTTGACATTGCAAATAGAGTGAGCTGCCCCTCTGAATTTTGATGTGAGATGATCGTGATCTCTTACTCTTTCATCACCTACATTAAATGGTTTTTCGCAAATGTGGCAACTAGTAGCCATTTTAAATTCGTTCTCTTCTTCAGGCGTTAGAGGAGCCATCGGCTTTTTGATTTTTATAAAGTCGTTGTAAAGTCGTTTACAATCCTTTTCCAACGTCTCTACAAACATTTCACTAGCATTATCACCCCTATAAGTCCTGAATTGAGAGTGCGAATCGTCGAAAGAATATTTAATGTAATAGGCAAAAGAGTAAGGCGTATGCTTATGAGTTTTGATGGTGTAAGATTGGTTAGGGGAGAGCTCATTTTCCTCTATTTCAATAGGCTCAACAACAGTTTCAAAATCCGCATACACTACAAACGGTACTTTTAATTTTTTATCGAAATTTTCAAATTTAAACTCGTTCTCGGGAACGTCTTTGCCGTATTTATCCTTGCGCAAATCAGTAGTCGGCAGTTTAACCGAAACGTGTTTACAATCGTGAGCCTGATGGGCTATTAATTTATCATTAGTTCTAAAATGAAGTAAACAACCATCGCATAAGTACATTGCACACTTATGTTTTGTTAATTGACTTGAGACCAGTCTAGACAAGTTTCTTATTAAACAGTAATGATTATTTCCATAATCGTCACTAATTAATAACAAATTAGCATGTCTGTTTCTGCGAGATTTGGTAAAGTGTAAAGGTCCAATGACTTCAACGATATTTTTTCCGTTCTCGTAAACTTTATCAAGTCCGTAGACATTGACTGAAATATCGTTGAGTTCTTCAAACCTTGTAATATCGACAAGTTTCATAGGAGAAGCGCTTATACCTGTAAAATCCAACTCGTTCTCAAAAGGCAAGTAGTTCGCGACTCTATTTGCATGTTGAGTCCGATTTAGTGGATGTAGAGCAGCTAAGACTGACCATGTAAAACATTTCTCATCCTTGTTCTGAATGTTGAGTACCGCTTTCTTTGCGTCGATCGTCTTTGGTAGCGGTATATAGGAAGACGCCTTTAGGGGGTTGTACCTATTGATACTTAATTCTAGGTGAAGGAGCTGTTGCAAGGCCCAACCTGTAACAAGGAGACATAATTAACATTTAGCCTAGACTAGACCACGTTCAAGTTTCAGAATTAAAAATAAATACATACCACTTTCTTTCTCTGCAAACTCGGTGGCCTTCTTATCCAAAATTGCAGCAAACTGTGCAAACAGCTCCTCCAAATCCGTGTTCCCGCTCACAATCCGAAACTTTGAATTAAACGACTTGACTTCCATTGCTTCTTTAGACTGCAGGAGGAAGCGGCCGAATAGTTCCATGCCAACCTTAATGTTCGAGTGAAGGTTGACATTACTTTCCATCAACGCTACTGTTTTATTTTTTAAATTTTCTAAAAATCTCTTTACGTTGGTGAAATCCGCAGTACCATCCAAACGATAGGTAGCTAAACGGCCTTTGAACGAGGTCTTTATCAACTGTACACCCTCCTCCTGCACTACGCAACACTTTTCCCGGTGCTAGAGGGTTCTAACGTGCCCACCCCAGCCACTGACGGGAACCTCCCGGTTACAGGGTTTGCAATGTTGCGTAGCCGCTAAAAATATTTAACACTGTTTATTTATTCTAATATTTAGCAAAATAATAAACTTACCGTCTTGGAAGTCAAGTCTAGCTCGCTTCGCCATGGTTGAATGCGGACTATCTGCTTGTCTTTTGAGGGCTCGGTGCTCCTCGCGCCGATGCCGTTGGAGTGCCCCCTCAGACTTGAAACTATCTCCGCATGTGTCGCAGCTTTTGGTTGCTGTGCGACAATCCCCATGACGCTTCAAATTATCCTTCCGGGTAAATGAGCGGGAGCAGTATTCACATGCAAACATTTTTTTCTAAAAATAAAGGAAATTTCCATGAATCGTTTCGAATTTCTAAAACCATGTAGCCTAGTATTATATCTAAATATCGCGTTTATTCACCGATTAAACGTGACGTTACAAATAAATATGTCTATAACATTCACAATATAAAGTAGCAAATAATTATTTCTGCACACTTTCGTACTTACCAGAAATATAAATAATTCCACGCACACACACAATACTAAATTTTTACTTCTGTTGTTCGTCAACTACGCGCTTAAAGCTACTGTTTGAACGTCGTTCGATTTTCGTATTTATATATGCCGTGACGTGAACAGGATATGCATTTACGTAAATAATATGCATATTTTAGTCATGTATTTTTCCGACTAGAATATTTTAATTGCGAGGTGATAAATAACACACGCGTCAAGGTTATTTTGTTTTGCAAAATTTTCCATCCTCTGGCCTGGCAATCGATTATTAAAATTCAATTAAAAGCTTCAAGGATATAATAAAATTTGAAATACAAGGGGGGATCCTCAAAATACTTTTGTGATTTGGCCCGATCAACCCCGTTCTTTTTTTAAACTACTTATTACATCACCCTAAGCACGCGACATGTATTTGCAATCTTTCACCCCCCTGCCGTTAGGGCATTAGCTATACTAACTTTGGCCCTATTGGCCCGATCAACCCCGTTGTTTTTTTAAACGACTCATGACGTCACCCTAAACACGTGACATACATCAGCTGTCGATTTTGACATTTGACAGGTGACATCTGACAGGTGATAGTTCTTAATTGACAGGTGACAGGTGTCATTTTCGAGTCATGCGCAAGAACCCATTTCATAGACCTCAGCTACGTATGCGCAATATCCTAGGCCCATTGGTTCCGGAGATATGAGTCATAAAAAATCCCTCCGAAATTAACATTGGAGGGCCCTATGGTGCAGAATCCCCCAATTATTACTACTTAGTAGGTTAAGTTTATCCTCCAGTTTAGAAACCTTAGCCTTTAGTTCATTGTTTTCGTATTGTAAACTGTGAACTGTATTTGTTAAAAGACGAAGGTCGTTGTCCGTTTTTGTGACTTTCTTCAAGGTAAGGTCAATCTTATCTTCCAGCGATAAGCATTCCATCTTTTTTTCTTTTTTTACCCTTGTTAAAGATGATTTTATGTTCAATTGAATTAGATTATTGATTTAAAATAGGCACAGTTATAATTCGTTTATTATATCGGCACTCGTACAGATAATAGTTATTTTATTTATTTACGGGAAAACCCCATTAACAGTTTTACAATTTACAAAATATATTATTAGATTATGAACATAAACCTGTCCTAAATATTATTACAAATAAACAATACCAACCCCTATTCCAATTACTAGTCCATTAGGTAATTACTAAAACTAAAGAGTAACCCTACCAAATTGTCTTTTAAACATTCCTAAGGATATACCAAAAATCTCAAGGCGATGATCATTAACAACTCTAGAGTATCTATCCATAGGTGAATTCAAACCATAACTTGTACGGTGAAAAGGAATATAGAAAGAGCTAAAATTCTGTCTTCTATTTCTAGTTACTATTTCAACATTAACTTCACCTAACAAATCAGAACAATCAATCGTACCATTAACAATGCCATACAGAAAAGTAATCCCAGCAAAAACTCTCCGGTCTGATAGTGTCCGCAGGTTCAATTGGTATTCTATGAAAGAATAATCATGATTTTCAATCACCACTCCCAGCCTAAATGCACAAAAACGAAGAAATTTATGCTGAACTCTCTCCACAGTGTACTTGTGAACTGCATGGTATGGAGACCAAACTACTGCACCATACTCTAGCCTCGACCTCACCAATGAACAATAAACACCCCTAATCGTATCAACAGAGAAGCCGTTACAGGTTCTCAAAATAAAACTCAACATTTTAGAAGCCTGAACCGTAGCTGTGTTCATGTGATCTATAAAAGATAGCCCTTCATCAAAAACAACCCCTAAGTCTCTAATCTTTTTTACATATTGTAAGTCATCCCCATTGATTGAGTAAGATGTATAATACTTCCTTTTCCCCTTATAAAAACTAATCTGACAACACTTAGAAATATTCAGATATAACTTGTTCGTTCTGCACCAATCGCTCAATCTGTCCAGGTCATCCTGCAGAAGCTGTTGATCGGACCAGTTGTCAATCACTCTAAACGCCTTGAAATCGTCAGCAAAAGCAAGACCCTCACTGTTCTGAAAGCAATCAAAGATGGTATCAACGAATAGATCAAAAAATAATGGAGAGCAATGCCCTCCCTGAGGAACGCCTGACGTAACCAAAATTGCCTTAGACTAAAAGGACCCAACCTTCACCATCTGCCTACGACCAGACAAAAAACTCCTTATCCAACTGACCGTTGTTTCACTGAAGCCTACATCGTGCAATCTTTTCAGAAACGTATAGTGATCCACTGTATCAAACGCCTTGGAAAAGTCCGAATATATAGCATCTACTTGCTTAAACTCTTCCAAGGCTCTAATTATTTTATCATGATAAGTGAGCAGATTGGTTATTGTTGATCGACCAGCGCAGAAACCATGTTAATTTTTATTAATCAACCTGAAACACACCCATTTTAATTGATCACTGACTAGACTGTCGAACAGCTTGGGAATCGATGATTGTATGCATATACTCCTATAATTAGTTACATTTTCATAGTTCGCCACTTTAACTACCATCGAGCGAAAACACGACTTTTTTTGCGTTATTAATACCTGATGTTTAGCCGATTTATGCGGACCGAACCGATACACGTCTTAATATTTCAAGATTCGTTTTATATTTTATATTAATGATGTCGTGATTAACCTTCTCAAAGGACCAAACTAAACTTTGTGTTTATTGTTTATTCTACTTTACTAATAATACAGAGGTTAAAATACTTTATGGCTTTTCCAACAACAAAATAAAATAATGAAAAAAGCTTCTCAGACGTGTTCGTGTAGTTCTAGACGACGACTCTCTCGTTCTCCAGGTCTTCTCCGAATCCCGCTTGTTGCCGCTGCTGCGCCACGTTGTCATGTCTTACTTTTTTAAGTCTGAAGACTTAACACTAACATTAAACAAATACTTACACAATCAATCCCAAATGTCAGTGTTTCTTTCAAAACCAAAAACAGTCTAGCAACACACATTGTAAATTCCAAGGATAAAATTGAACATCTTTCTAAGAGTGGTATTTATAAATTAAATTGTAATTCTTGTAACAGTACCTATATTGGTCGTACTTGCAGACCATTAAGGACCCGTATAAAAGAACACCTTTCGAGATCCTCTTCTACTTCTGGCCAACACCTCAAAATTTCTAATCATACTTTTAGTCCCTCCTCTAATTCAAAGATTATTCATGGTATATCTTGCAAAAATTTCAACAGACTCGATTTTAGGGAGGACATAGAGATTAATAAGGAATTACTAGACAATTGCCTTTGTTTAAATACACAAGTTAATCTAAATAGAAGTTAGGTTACATTCCTTTACACAGACGCCTTCTGAATTAATTTAAAAAAAAATTTCAATATTCTCTAATCTTAACAATTTTCAAATTGCCCGCTTCTTACTCTCAACAACGTCAACAATGTCATTTCAATGACAAGACAAATTTAATCTTTCATTTTAAATAACCATCAAATTTCGACTGATGAACACGTTCCACGTGTAGTTAAAATTTAATTATGAACAAGAAAAATAAAAACGATGATTAATTAACAAAATTTAAAAGTGGTTCGTCCCAATTGTTCGTCTTTTTACAAATTTACATGTTAATTGTTTTTTACATAATAAGTTTTTACATTGTGCTGTTGATGGCCCACTCAAGAAAAGTAAATTTGTCAATGATGTTTCCTGTTTCCTGACAAAGTGAGTAAAAACCAAAAAATACATTTATTATTATTTCTCAGAACAAATTTTCAACAAATAAAAATAGTTAAGTAACTCAACTGATTTCACACAAATTTACATCAACTTTCAAACAACGACATTTCAAATAAATTTTACAAATTGGATTTTCCTCGCTTTTAGGTAGCACTGAAGATGGCCTAAGGCCGAAAGCGCTCTGCTAATTCAAATAAATTTCAAGATTATACACTTAATACAAAAAAACGACTGTTGTTCCCTCTTAAACTATTGAGGCTTTATCGCATTTACAAGAGTTAACTATACTTGCGTCGTAGTATACGAACGTTAGTATACAGTACCGTAACCTTTCCAACTTTCCACTGCCGTAAATAAACTAAAACTAAGCTAAAATGCCGCGAGAAAAGACCATGTGCTTTCTACAAAGAGTGCTGCGAGATACTCTCTTTTACGGCCCGTGTGCCGTGAATCAACTAACCTCGCGTAAAGTGGCTCGAGGGAGCCTGCGGCGTGAGGAAGCCCGTATGCTTCTCACGAAAATTGTTGCTGCTAAACTGATTTCTCAAAACATGCCAAGTCGCATGTGTGATTTATCATCTCTTTTTCTCTCGTACGCAGTACAACTTCCTGTCATACCGTTTCAACCAATCACGCACGTACATCTAGTTGCATTAGCAACGAACCTCTATAAAACTGAATTTACATTGGTCGTACTAGTCGTTTAAGAAATATATGTCGGTTTCAACCCATGCTTTTTTCACGTACGCTGATACCCGTTGTTTGATGAGCGGCCGCTCGTTTGTAGCTTGCTGCGAACCTAGAGAGGTCATCTTGGTTATTCTCGGAAGTTCGCTCACTTGCTCGCCCTCGGTGATTATTCTAAGAAATTACTATTGGCAGTTAAAAATACGTTTTACAGTTTAACTAGCGATGGGATAATTCGAATTAAAAATCCTCGGTATTCCGATTATCGAAATCCTCGGTACATTCCGATTATTAATTTCGAGGATACTCGTAATCGAAATCTGAATTTCAGCCGAGTATATCCACAGAAAAATAAAGGTTAGTTACAGGATAATATTGTCTGACTGAAGAACCGAGGCGCGGTCGGTTCGGTCACAAAATGACAAAACAGCCAGACACGTGAATTTTAATTCGAGGGCGTGCATACAGCGCAGTGAAAGAGTGAAATGAACAGCGAGAAATGCGAGAATGCAATGCATGCTTTGGCTCTCGATGTCCAGTCGACAGCGCCTCTGTCGGATTTTTATATTTTATTTTACAGGTCGGGAGTAAGAAGAAATATATTCTATTTTTTAAAGCTTTTATTTGGAAAACCATTTATGGGGTAAAAATCATATTTATTTAATTATTGAATAATACGTGAAGATGAGTATCTGTTTATTTATGTTATGTATATTATGCTAAATATAAAATATAAATATTTATTGAAAACTTAAACAAATATAGTCATCTACATGCATAACTTTAAAGTACGAAACAGGAAACATCGATTCAAATTAGTCTTTCTTTGGTAGATAATTAGAGCATACACATATAAAAACAAAACAGAACTAATAAACTTAACAAAATATAAGTACACTGTTAATGAGAAAAACGAAATAACAAATAAAACTTTGGAAAACAAAACGAGTATAAACTTAAAAAATTCTCAAAAATGTGAATTTAGAAATATAATCTGGTCCAGGTTCTTTGGAGAAAGTCTATTTCTTCTAGAATTAGTTAACTGCCCGGCCTTGGAAAATACTCTTTTTGAATGTACAGAAGTTGCAGGCACACTTAAGTATTTTAAAGCTAAATCGTACAGCTCTAAGAAACTAAGTTTGTGTTTAGCCCAAAATTCTAAATAAGGCTCTTTTTTTCTTTCCAACGTTTCCATTTCCAAATACTGCCTAATAGTTATCGTACCCATACTAGCCGGGGTTGAATAGGTCTTAACCTCGGATACTTTTTGGTCAAAAAGAGCCCAGATGTTCGGTGAAATAATTTCTGTTGATTGTGCCTCTGTTTGAAGCTGAACATCGAATGTCCGATTTTTTTGACGTGAAGAAAATATTTGCCTTAGTTCCTCTGCTACCCATTTCTCTGCACTATTCGCATTTTCTTCATTACCAAAAGCCAACTTCTTGAACCGCGGGTCTAGGAACGTAGTCTTTGCCGCGATTTTGCTAGTCTCAAATCCACCAAATCGACGATTTATGGTTTCAAGCAATTTTAATTTTAATGCCGAGCCTACTTCTGTGTCAGTATTTGTGTGTCTTAAGGAATATTGGAAGCCTCGCACTAAAGGAATTACCATTGACAAAGTAGGGTAGCTTTGGCTAGAAATTATTGTTGTCATATCATCAGCAGGTTTTAAGAGTTTTATAATGACATTAATAATATTCCACTCCTCTACAGTAGAAAACTCGGGTGGTTTTGACGAACTGGCCAAAGCAACACATAAAGGATCTTTTATTTCAGTTAGTCTTTTTAGCATGATAAAGCACGAGTTCCATCGAGTCGGCACATCTTGCTTTACTTTTAATATGGTTAATCGCATTTGGTCTTGCACTGATTTTAACTTGTCACTCGCTAGACTACTGTGCTTGAAATGACCCACTAGGCTACGGCATTTTTTTAAAATTGCATCTAAGGTCTTACTGCTTTTTAAAGAATCACTCACTATTAAATTTAGTGTATGTGCAACACATGGGACATGATGAATTTGAAGGTGCTCTGTTATTGCATTTTTAATATTGGCCCCATTATCTGAAACAACTGCTACTATCTTACTTTCTATATCCCACTCGCGCAAAAGGTTTTTTAAAGCGGTGCCAATGTTTTCTCCAGTATGAGATCCAGGTAATTCGCGTGTTGCTAAAACGGACGAACGTAAAACGTCTTCATGCACGAAATGTGCTGTGACTGTAATGTAGGCTCTGGTACTATCTGAGGTCCAGACGTCTGTTGTCAATGAAATATATTTTATATTGCTTAATACGTTTGATGTCGCTTCTGCATATTTTCTAGGTAATATGTCATACGAAATTTTTTTTCTACTGGGAGGGTTATATTATATAAAGGTTGCAAAGCCCGTGAATATTTTAGAAATCCTTGATTTTCAACAAAAGATAAGGGTTGATAATCTTTAGTTACCATATCGATCAGAGCATTATCTATTTGTTCAATTTTTGCTTCTGATAGTTCAACACTGCCTTAAGAACCATAAAGTTTTAACTGCTTGGGTCGTTTTTCTGGCAAAATTGTTATTTTTGTAGATGCAATCATACCCGAAGGTATGGAAGTAGCATAGTTAAATTCTTCGGTATGTTTTTCTTTACTTTGGACATTGTCCGTAACACTGGTAGAATTTTGCGGATGTTGAGTATTTTCTGAATAAACTTCCAAATCTGACCTATCTTCTTCCATGGGAAGATCATTTTCAGCAGCAAACTGTATCGGGTGAATTCTTATTAAATGTTGTTTTATATCGGTTGTACCGCCAAAATACTTAAAAACTTTTTTACAAATGTTACACGTTACTGTTTTATCATCTATTTTTTTAAAATAGTTCCAAACAATTGATTTTTTTTTGGACCCTGGACGCATATTTAATTTTTATATTTTATCTATAGAAACCTATAAAATCACCTGACTCCTGACCTGACTCGACCTTCAGTAGACGCGTATTTAAACAGTGTTATATCACAACTAAACAATTAAATTAGTATAGGGATGTCGAGTATACTCGGTTATGGGTCGGGGATGTACTCGGGTCGATTTCGAGTCGACAGACGGCGCCGCGGTCAGATTTTACGACCGGCCGGCGAGCGAGCATGCAAAGCGATTACGATTTCGAGTATCATCCGGTTATGAAAATCCTCGAATCGCCAGTATCCGATTATTGAAATATACCGATTATGCCCATCGCTAAGTTTAACCGAAACTAACGAACTTTTATTATTTGTGGTTTCCATGCACCGAAAATAATTTAGCAGGTGTTAAAATGCTACGTTGCCGTACTTTCTCTACTTGACATTTTATACTTGCTTTTGTTTATTTTATTATTCAATAAGACAACTGAACCTTTTTCCAACACATACATACATACATACATTCATCATAGTTGTAAAATCTATCACATCCATATTCATTTTATGTTCTGCATCAAATAATATTTAGTTTCCAATACAACTCTTTACAAACTCATTATAAGCAAATGATTCAACATCCTCTACAATACAATCAGAATAGGAACTTAATATTTCTCATGTACAACAAACATTTTAACTATTTTTGTTGGGTGAAACAGTCCCGTAAACATTTTTTATTAAATCACTATTTATAGCTGAAACACCACTAGTAAGTATATTGTGATATTTCGCAAATTCTTGCGATTGGAGAATATCAAATCGATACTTGATCAAGTTCGCCAAGTTCACTATTTCAATTATGGTTTCACCTGCTACGAATATTTCATTGCCTCCATCTTGAGTAACCTTGAAAATTCTTAAACTATTAATAAACACAAAATGAATTTCAAATCCATTTCGCTGATTGGGTGGTTGGTGAGTTGTTGACTGATTAATTTTAAGGTTCATGACACTAACACTTATAGCACTGAAAATCATTGCTTAAATATTAAATAAATAAGGAGCAATTGTGGTGAGGGTATGTAGAGGGGGGGAGGGAGGATGCATTTGATTTCAACCTTCATTTATAGACTAACCATGAATTACACAAGTATTTTTATTGACGTTCAAGGTTACAACTGCTCCTTTGGATATAATTTAAAAGAATTAGCAATTTATGATGGGATTCATTATTCAAACTGTTTAAACCTCCATTTAAGAAAAACATGCTACTATATATTGATCAAAAAACTATCAGTTGGGCTGAAGAATATCAGGGAAACTCTAAAAATTGTTATGAAAACTTTAATACTAGATATCGTGTCTTTTATTAAAGCACTAAAACACTTTTAAACATTTATTAATTAAAAATTGATGTTGCATACCAGCACTTGTTTTACTATTGCACATACTAACCATGAGTGGAACGTTAATCGAGTCCGCTACTGAATGGTGGATCAGTGGTTACTGTGTTAAATAGGAAGTGGTGGGAATGATGCGTGAGAATATTAGTGGGTGTGGTTTGTGGTGAAAGCTAGGTGGTAGGTATGTAGGGAGGATTAGTGGTAGGTAAAGGTCGATCCGTGGATACATGTGGACCCGTGGCTGTGATATCTCACTACTACTTGAAAACACCCGAATACATTAATCTTTGTATTTGCTGAAATATAATGACACCAAAAATAGGTTTATCAAATAAGTAGTAAAACCTACTAAAAATATAGTGTAGAATAAGCTAAAGTCTGAGTTTTTATTACAAAATGCAGTAAACACCTTGTTTTAGTGTTCCCCAAAGATAGAAATTTAATGGTGTTAGGCCTGGACTGCTTGGTGGCCAATTCCACGGTCCTAGGCGCCTAATCCAAAGTCTGTCACAACTGTTTGCAAAATGACCATGTATCTTTTGCTATACAACACTCTCTCATAAATATGATAGCGTACTTGATCATGCATAATTAAAGCAAATACATCTACACTGAATTTATTTTGAAAATTTCTTCTCGAATGTCAAGAGGATTTTCAGTGCCTTTTTTCTTGTGAATTTTGATTCGTCTGTCCACGTGAAAATGCTGGATCTTCTTGTGTTCTTACTAAAACCATTTCACATAACTCTTCAAATTGTGGTGCGTCCCCGGGTTGAACAGAATGAAGAAGGTTGAACTTATAGAGATGCATGCCATGTTCTGCTAAAATTCTTTGAACAGATGGTCGCAAACTTCCTAAATCATATTCTGCCGCACGAGTAGAGGCTTCGGGATAAACATGAAAATAGGCCAACCCATTGATAATGTTATTTTCATTTGATGTTATTGGGTAAAATTTTTTCTGCATTAATCGTTTCATATTAAGATGATTTTTCCTAATGTTTCTAAATTTTGTTCTGGTCATTGGTGTTAAATTCGGATACCTTTCGTTGAAAACTCTGCATGTTCGACTTATGATTCTGTTTCACTCGCCATGAATAAAAAATAAGTTTAATATGTCAGCATTTATATACGTATTATTTTCCATTTTTCAACAATATTTCTCTGGAATAAACTCGGTATCAAAACATCGATAAATAAATAATTGCAACTAACAATGACACGCGTTTATATAGATACGTATTCCATTTTTGTTTATCATGGCCTTTTTGCCAAAAATCAATAAAACTGCTCGATATTTGGAGGATTCTGCGAAACACCGTAAATAAGTTCAAAACTATACTAGTTAGGAATAGAGATACTATACAGGGTGTTTCAGAACAAGATGCTGATCCTTAACGGTGTGAATCCTTAGGTGATTTTAAGAAGAAAAGTTCAAATTAACATATATCCTTAACCTATCAACTTTCGAACTACAGGGCTTTAAAGTTTTAAGAAAAAAATCGTTTTTCTATCATAACTTTAACAACTTTCTAGCTATTTTTATGAATTTTTCACACATGCCCTCTAAGCATCAATAGCCATTTTTTGGTGTAGAAAAATTTTAAATGTTTTTAACCAGTGGCGTCCTGAAAGGGTTTGGACTAGACATTTTGGAAAAATATTATGTACGCCACTGCTTTTTCTCAAGATAAAAATTATTTTTAAAATACTCATTCATTTTAGGCCAAATTTAATATCTTGCCTTTTTATCGTCCGACAAACAGTTTCCGACAAAAAAAATAAAAAGCATTAAATGCGCATTCGCTATGTGCCTATGGTTTCTGACAAGTAGGCTATGAACTTTGTTAAGGAAACAATGACAATAACGAAATATTTAATGCCAAATAGTTTTGACAGCTATTTATTTATGTACACGGCTTTTCACTTAACTTAAATTTTAAAAGCGTAATACTTTTTAAACATATAAGTATCATGGTAAATTTTACAAATGTCGAGTTTGCGGATATGCATTACCTGTACGGGCTTGCTGACGGCAATGCATTCGAAGCCAGACGATTATACCAAGAGCGTTATCCAAATAGAATAGTTCCGGATGCACAAACGATTTCAGGAACTCATAGAAAGTTATGTGAAACGGGATCTTTTGAAACAAAAAACTACTTAAAAGGGGCACACCAAACTACACGAACAACGGAAACCGAAGAAGCTGTTTTAAATTTAGTGGAACAAAACCCTAATATAAGTACCAGAAAAATTAAGAATATTTTAAATATTACTCATGTCCTAGTCTGGAGAATTCTTCAAAGTTATTTGTTATATCCGTACCATATTCAACGGGTCCAGGCCCTACTTCCTAGGGATTTTCCATTACGCATCAATATCTGCCAATGGTTTATTCAAATGGTTACCGAAAATCCCCAATTTTATGCCAGAATTTTGTTCACGGACGAAGCTAATTTTTCCAGGAACGCCATACAAAATTTTCATAACAATCACTTCTGGGCAGAAGAAAACCCACATGCCATTACGGAATCCCACCACCAAGAGCAATTTTCTGTAAACGTTTGGGCTGGAATTATTGGTGATTATTTAATTGGGCCTTATTTTTTACCAGCCAGATTGAACGGAATCAATTATCGCCAATTTCTTGAACACACTTTACCAAATTTGCTAGACGACGTCCCTATTATAACCCGACATCGTATGTGGTTTATGCACGATGGTGCACCTGACCATTTCAGTCTCTTAGCACGAGAGTTTTTCAAATCAACATTATAGTAATCGATGGATAGGGCGCAGAGGAAACAATCGTGGCCACCCAGATCCCCTGATCTAAACAGCCTAGATTTTTTCCTGTGGGAGCATCTGAAAACGTTGGTTTACAGCATCCCAATAAATACTGAAGAGGAGTTGAGAAACCGCATAATAGTTTGTTTCGACACTATCAGGAATACTCCAGGAATTTTTCAAAGGGTACGAGACTCAATGAGGAGAAGAGCTGAAGCATGCATTCTTGCAGGTGGTGGCCACTTTCAACAGCTAATGTAAAATATTTTCGTTTTTGTTCACACGTTATTTAATGTTAGTTGTTTTAATTTAATGTTAAAAAATAAACCATAGGCACATCCCAAATAGCATTTAGACGTCTGACCAACGTCGCTATAGACAACCCGACGTCGGTAACTGACGTCGGAACGACTACGTGTAGACCCGTTCTTGCACCAAAATGGAGCAGACAAATTTGGGTCTGTTAGACGTCGGTAACTTACTATTGAAGTGTACCCTTTTTAACCAAATTTCACTCTTTTTAACGTTAACTTTTAATATCCAAAAATGTGTACTAAAAGTTTTATTTAGTCATGTGGAAGTACCTGTTTGTCGCGCTCGTATAATGTGGTGTAAACAAAATATAACCTAATTTGTTGTTGATCTGTAGATAGAGAGGAAAAGACCAGGAGTTAAAATGACGAACAGTTTTCTTATAGTTAAAGGATGTTTATAAGACGTAAACTACCCAATGATTGGCACCTTAAGGTCACTAGTTGTTTGTTATGAAAATAATAAATTATATATGAGACTTTTGCCACATTTTTGCACTTTAGCATATCAAGTAGTCCTATTTAAACAACAATTAAACATATTTTACCTTGTGAGTGTGTTGCTACTATAAAATATGTCTTTTAATATCATAATTTTTGAAACTGCTAATTATTGGCATTCGTTGTCTATATGTTGGCACTCCAATTATTGGCACTGTTATTAAAAAGAAATAAAAAGCTGGTAGGTACCTAGGTACCTATACACACCTAAGCTGTTATGTAGATATCTAAGTAGAGATAGGATGTTTTAAAATATTATATTTTTACAAACAAAAAAATCAAATCTAAAGTATAAAAACACATAATTTAAATCTTAATAATTATTGTTCATGCAAGTTTTACATACAAAAAAATCCTTATACAGGTCTTTTTTCTTTAAGCAATGTACATGATAAGTTCTAGTGCATTTTTTGCATTTAACCCCTATATTTGTCAAGTAAAAATGTTGTGTGTGCAGATAAAGCATAATCCTTTTTGTATTGAAATATTATTTTTAGTTACTTCTGCTGGCGTCTTAGTGGGAGAATCTTTGAACAAATTTTTAACGCGGGATTCCTTAACACGCGAATCTTGAGATAAATGTTTAAAGTGTGATTCTTCCCTATATATGAAGTTATTTGACTTTTCTTTTTGAGACTCGAAACAAATTCCTCACATGAGATTCTTTTAAGCTTTTAACATCAGTCTTTAAAGGCTTTATCAAATTTGGTTCATTTGGGATGCTAATAGTCTTATTTCTCTTGTTACTTTGATTGAGACCAGTTTTTGTTTCTTTTTGTGACAATTTTGTTAATCGTTTTTGTTTAGTTTCTAACTTCTTTTTTTCCTTTTCCTCCTTAAGTTTTTCTTTCTCTTCGATAATTTTTTTGTATTGTGTAGAAGTGATCACAAATGGAATCCTTTCAGTTTGTCTTTTTCCTGCTCTTTGTGGAGTTTTTGTATGTGGTAAATATAGTTTTATTTTGGGACTTTCCTTTCCTAGTTGAAATTTCTCTATAAGTTCTGTACCTGGGATTTTATCTACTTCTTTCTTATTATTGCCATTTTCACTTTCAAGCTGTATCTCAAAATCTACTTCTGTATTTTTATTATTTTTAGTTTTATGATATTCTTCTCCAGTATTTAAACTTTTAGCATCGGTATCATCAGTCCTTATTTTTACCTCATACTCTGTTTCCTCATTTTCCTTATTTGTCATTGTTGTCATGGTTTCCTCTTTATTCCAAGCAGGATTGAACTTAGTACGTTGTAAATTGTCATTGAGTACAATATTCTGCTGAATAATAATTTTGTTCCCGTCTCTGTTTTGATTTGTAACTGAATTATTATTAGTATTATTACGGCAATTTCCATCATCACCAACAAAAATAATAGGCATTGATTCAAAGTCATCATTAGTAAAGAATGAGATATCATTCTGATGATCAGAACTTTCGTTCTGCTTATGCTGATCAGATTCCATTAAGTCGTTCATATCATCTTGCATATTATGGACACCAGTTTCAAAAACATTTAAAAAATTAAATATCTTTTTTAGGCCCTCATAGCTTTTACAAAAATCGAGGGTACATGAAGGGATTTCTTTTAATTGTAACTGTTGAACCAGCTCCTTTCCAACTAAGTTATTAAACATTTCCAAATTTATTTCCTTTTTAACATAACCAGGTTCTTCTTCCAAACTATCTCTGGATTGTGTAGTGTCTTCTAAAACATTGTCTACTTTGTTTTCTCAAACACTTTGAAAAGTCAATTGCATTGGAATTCCAGGGTTGCAATCCACATGCTCTAAATCCGTTAATAATGGTTTGGCTTTTTAGGTGAGGTAAGGATTCTTTTAAAATTGGGGCAAAATGTTCCTTTCCCAATTTGCAGTAGGGATTACTTTTACGCCAGTTAACTACTGCTTTTTGCCATAAGATCTTTAGAGGGCGGAAGCATGAAACATCTGCTGGCTGTAATATTCTTGTGGAGTTTGGGTATAAACAAACCAATATGATGGATAATTCTTAGGTGACAATATTTAGCAAATAAAATATTTATGATAACATCCAAATGTTGGCATGTATGCCAATAATTAAACATAATGTAATTTTCTAGTTCAAATGTTGGCACTATTTAAAAATGAATATATAAAAAAAAAATTAAAACATTAATGTTCTAATAATCTAAGTATACTTTAATCTAAAGATATACACAATTAATTTATTTAAAAAAGTTCAAAGAGAACTATATAAACTAAAAATCAGTAAACGCTGTCAAGAATTAAAATTTGTGTGTGCCAATAATTAGCCAAATTTCTTTCCCGCCAAATTCGATCATTGGCAGTGTGTCAATAATTGAATGTACAGGTTTTCTAAT
Source organism: Polydrusus tereticollis (assembly GCA_963920685.1). Lineage (NCBI taxonomy): Eukaryota > Metazoa > Arthropoda > Insecta > Coleoptera > Curculionidae > Polydrusus > Polydrusus tereticollis. Next base: position 54,726,146 of record OY987335.1, read on the forward strand.
TCCAAATGTTGGCACTATTAAAAATAAAGAAAAATCGAAGAAAAATTTGTATTTCGGTTAAAATATTTAAATATTATGGTATTCCCAATGATATTATAACAAAAAAATCATGCTTTGTTCTATAATCACCAAATAAATTAATAACTTGACCACTGCATCCCTTAACAAAATAACAACTTTCTTACCTTGTTCGGATGATTCACACACTAGTCACTCCCAATTCCAAGTTAATACTAAAGTGAGATGTTACAGCCTATTTTTAAAGGAACGAAGAATGTTGCCAAATCTAGTTCAATTTATAATATCCTATGACTTTTTATTATTTTTCCTAAAAAATAGAAATTAAGCAGGTAGGTGCCAATGGATAAACGAGTGCCAACATTTAGGAGGGTTACCCTATTATACATATAATAAAACGAGATAATGAGGTTTCTCGAGAATAACATTTGCTTGCGAAGGGCACTTTACTGATAAATGTGACAAAGATAGATCGAAAAATATATGTTTCCCTCAAAATAAACTAATACTTATTTATTTTTAATATATTTTTTTTACGAATGGCCAAAAAAAACTCATATTGTGTCAATTTCTAACTTAATCTAAATAAAGCCATAAAAAAAACAAAGTTTTATTCATATAGTAGCCAGCGAAATGGCATTTATTTTCGAAATTTCAAAAATTAACGTACTTTTCTTTAATGGCCGACGGAACGCTGCACGTCCTTGTTAGCATGAAAATGGCGAAGTTTGCTAATGCACCTAAATTTACTCAATCTTTACCAAAGGATAGTACTTTACCAAAACTTTACCCTAAGTTTATATAAACGACCACCCGCAAACGACACACTAACGTCGGATGATTGGAATTCCAAACCACAACCAGTTTTGAACCATGAGGCATTTGAACTACTTAAATTGACGGTGAAAAGACGTTAGTAAACGTCAACTTTTGTAAATAAAACTTAACGAAAGGAAATGTCAAATGTCATAAGTCATCTTTTAAATCTTTAACGGTTAACCTACAAAAAAATTTTTTTTTTTCGTTTCATCCCAGCTTGAATTCCTAATTTTCGTTGATAAACAACTTTTTGCTTAGCAAAAATTATGGACTGCAAGAATGGATCACTTTAAAGTAGTGTATATTAAAGATCTTAATTGAGCCAGTCCCTCATAAATGGGAGGAAAGTGGAATAGTTTGGTTTGCCCAACGTCAGAATTAAGTGATAATCGTAATCATCAGCTTGTGTTGAGCCTATGTGGAAGTCTCCACCCTGATCTGGGACACTTTGACCGGTTACTGTCGATTTTTCTTGTGTTCCTGTTGGTAAAGTTGCGGACTAACAGTTAAAAAAGTTAATTTAACTTTTTAAAACATTTTTGCAAAGGCGCTAACTAACCTGAGATTGTAATGAAACCAATTCTTCTATAAAAAGTATCGGTAGGCTCTTTTTCTTTCTTCATATGCTTGCTGCTCAATCAGCTGATTTGTTAGACAGGCATATAAACAAATAAGTCAGGTTATTCTTCGTATTTTTATTTTAACGGGCTGCGACTAAGCGAAAAAAAGTGACATTTTTTGTACCAAGTTTGGTAGGTGGGCGAGGCAACATCGAATTGTGGTTTGCAAATTCCATAAAACTACACTTTCCCAAATAAAGAAAGTGTCCGACGTTACTCATACGTCAAGTTATTTACCATAAAATAACTATACACGTTTCGACCACTATACGACGTCGGCTTAGAGGACGTAATGTTTTAACGTTAATTTTACGTTAATTTAAGGCCCATAGGTGTACATTACCCAACAAGTCAAGCAGTGACTTAAAACATTGCCAAAACTGACGTCGTTATAGATACAAATTTAGTCGTAACACAGAAAAATGTTTATTGGGATAGCGAATGCGCATTAAATGCTTTTTATTTTTTTTTGTCGGAAACTGTTTTTCGGACGATAAAAAGGCAAGATATTAAATCTGGCCTAAAATGAATGAGTATTTTAAAAATAATTTTTATCTTGAGGAAAAGCAGTGGCGTACATAATATTTTTCCAATATGTCTAGTCCAAACCCTTTCAAGACGCCACTGGTTAAAAATTTTTAAAATTTTTCTACACCAAAAAATGGCTATTGATGCTTAGAGGGCACGTGTGAAAAATTCATAAAAATAGCTAGAAAGTTGTTAAAGTTATGATAGAAAAACGATTTTTTTCTTAAAACTTTAACGCCCTGTAGTTCGAAATTTGATAAGTTAAGGATATATGTTAATTTCAACTTTTCTTCTTAAAATCGCCTAAGGATTCACACCGTTAAGGATCAGCATCTTATTCTGAAACACCCTGTATATGGATAGATAGGAAATGTTATCGCCTATCCATTCAATAAACTAGCAACATAGCATCGTATTTAAAAAAATTAAGTTTTGTTAATTTTTTGATAAAGATCAAAAGTGTTACTTTTCCACTCCCCTGTATGTAAATTTTATATTCCGACAATACATTTTCTCACACCATACTATCTAATGCCACAACCTATATTTCGAGTTTCTCTCTTTTATCTTTAAGGAAATATTTAATTTTAGGTGATACCCTGTTAAATGTCAAATTTGAGAAAAATAATTTTTATCTCAGAAATGGATAGAGTAGGGTAAAAATATTTTTAATAAAAGTTATTGGTAATAAAGAAAGAAACACAAAAAAAGTTTATTATATAGGATGTTCTATTTAAAATAAGCAAGTTTAAGATATCTTCCGGCATAACCGGAACTCGTACAAGGTCGCCGTTATTCCCCTGAAAAGAGCGTCTCTTTAAAACAGAAAATTCAAATTTGCAGGATTCAAATCGCATTACTTTCCTAAATATTCTAACGGACGGTCACCGTGAGATACCCTGTATAGTATTGATAATTATACGCTGATCAGTCAATTTTGCCGAGACTCAGAAGGGGGGGGGGGTGTTGCCATTTTTGCAAGACAAAATTTTAAAACAAAACAAGTATATTTAAACGCTGTGAGCTCGCAGGGTATTTTTAAATACGCACAGTGGGAGTTCAAGTTACATACGAATAGGGCATTATCTTTAACAATATATCACCCTCCTGAGTCCTGATAGGGCTCGGGGTGGTCTGCTTATGGTTCTTGACCAGTTGAATTCCGTTTTAAGCTGGGTCAGTGGGAGGTATGATTTTGTGTTCGTTGGGGGTGACTTTAACATCGATTGTAGGGAGGACCAGTTAAACAGAAATAAAAATAAAAGCAAATTATTAGATACTTTTCTTAGCTAAGGGTCGTCTCCGACAAACCGGGAGCTGACAAGACCTATTTCCGACACGCTACTCGACTTGTCTGAGTGAGTCTTCCAGGGATCTGGATTCTAAGTTTGATTTATTTTTTAACGCTGTCCAAGCAGCATTTAACCAGGCTTTCCCTGAGTAAAAGATACGTGTCGAACATAACACAAGGAGCTGGATTACTCCGGAAATAAAAAAAATGTCAAAGGAAGTAAGTGACCTGCACGGGACAGTAAAGTCCCTTTTCGGGAAAACAAAGCGGAAACACAACGAGAATTTTATTAAGAATGCATCGAACATAAACTCAGCAGCCTGGTCTCTTATAAACAAAAAAAAATGGGAAACAATTTAAAAATAGCGTCAGAAGTGCAATTTCTGACTGGAGGGGGTACTCTTGTTGAGAATCCGCAAGCTCTTTGTGATATGTACAATGACTACACTGACAAAAATGGATATACCGATGTCGTGGGTTGCAGAATTAGAGCTACTTTAACGCACGTTTCTATGTTGTTCAAACTCAGCCTACGAATTATCACAAATCATTAAAAAATGCTACAATAACTTGGCTACTTGTGGTTCGCCTCAACACACAAATATCAACATTTTAAACACATTTAGGATTACCACAATTGCCGTTTCATTATCCACATTCACAAATTATTGTTGAACTGCCAACAAAAACTGACACTTCTGTTAGATTTCACTTTATGACGTTTCTTTCATTTTCATAGCCTGCTTCTTTACCGATAAGTAAATTTTAGGTAAATAAAACACTTGATGTTTCAAAACAGTGTATTTAATAAAGTAACAGTGATAAACAAATGAGTCAAAAAAGAAAATGTAAAGGAAATATAAGACTTTCATTTGGGTGAAGTTCAATATCTTGCAGTGCCTAGTATAGCCCACAGGGTGTTTTCAATTTTCGTAAAAAATCGCAGCATTCTTATAACACCCGGTATAATACCAAAGTTACTTTTTTAACCGAAACAATAAAGACAGTAATATTCTTAAGAAAAAATCCTACAATTGGAAAAAAAAATTAATAAAAACGAACAACAGATTTCGAAAATACAAAACATCAAAGTTGAGACCAATTTTTGGTTGTGCGTTAAATAAGTGGCGCAGTGTAGTGCAAGCACCTAGGCCTAAAAACAAACAACAATTACAGTTATATCTTGGGTTGCCACATTACTATGGGAAACCCATACCTATGCTATCCAAGAAAATTACACCATTGTATAGATTGTTAAGTAAGAATGTGCCCTGGGAGTGGAATAGGAAAAAAGATAACTGTTATGAGAATATCAAGAAAAACTATCCTAAACTAATTTAAAGGTGTTGATAGCTTTTAGTGACAAGTTGGATATAGTTTTGACATAGCATATAACACCAAATGGCAGCACTAGACCGGTTATGTTTCCTTCCACAACACTGAGTAAAGCAGAACATAACTACAACCAACTGGATAATGAAGCTTCGGCTATAATATTTGGAGTAAAGAAGTTTCATAATTACATTTATGCTAGGAAATTTTTGTTATATGCCGATCATAGTCCGTTACAATTAATTTTATCGCCATCTAAAACTTTACCACCCTTGGCTGCTGCCACTACCTTAGGCAGTCGCATAGGGAAGGAAAAAATAACTTAAATGCTAATGCATTCTCCCGGTTGCCTTTGAGCAATGCTAGTGGGTAAATATGTTTCAGTGGTAAAGGGTATGCTAAAGATATCCCTAAGAGAACTCTGAAAGATAAAGTTTTGGCAGAAGTTTAAATTTTGTGAAGTTTGAATGGACCAAAGGTTTATTGGACCGAGATTAATTTTGACCTGGAAAACGTTGTAAAATCGTGTGAATGTTGTCAACTTACGGGAAATCATACTCCAAGTGCACCATTAACCTTATACTCTTGGTGTAGTCACAAGTGGCAACGATTGCATGTTGATTTGGCAATGAAAAGTGGAGTAGAATTTTTAGTATTAGTAGATGCCAGTAGTAAGTGGGTGGATACTTTAATATTATCAAGAACTACGGCTGATATTGTTATTCCATGTTTGAGGCAGACATTTGCTGTTTTTGGGTTGCCAGATGAAATTCACTCAGACAACGAGCCGCCGTTCAGTTCTGAGGAATTTATTACTATTTGTACATTACAAGGAATTAAAGTTTTAAAATCTCCACCCCGCCACCTAAACCCGAACAGAATGGTTGAACGCTACATTCAAACATTTAAAAATAATGTATTGAAACAAATTTTCGAGTTTATTCATAACCCCAGAGGTGTCAGTACTATACAGGAGAAGTAAAACAATTTCTTATTTTATTATAGAAACATTCCACATAATTTTACACAAACTTTTCCTGCTGAAATGATGTTAAAACAAACGCCCAAAACTAGGATTTCAATGTTAAAGCCTAATTTTGCCAAGTATGTTAAGGATAAGCAAACAAACAGTTTAGAGAAAGAAAACACCAGGTTAAGTTTAAGTAAGTATTATGAATCTGGGGTAGGTGAAACTGAAAATATTGTTACGGTAGGAGGTCATGTAAGGTATTTGTATATTGATTATTTAAGAAAGGTTTATGATTGATTCTCATTTGGTGACTGATAGTATAACTAAGATAAAAATAAAATAAATAAGATATTGTTCGTCCGGTGGAACCCAGGAGTGCCATGGAAACGCCTATTGTACCAAACCAGAAAAACGATATAAACCATGACGCAAGTAATGAAGTGTGTGAAAATGCAAATAGTTCCAGTGCAATGGAGCACCGTAGTGTTTAGAGCAATGAGCAAGGTGACAATGAGACCATTAACAATTCTGTACCGTTACGTAGATGAACCCGGGTAATTAAAAAGTCTGTTCGATATTTAGATTAAACTACACAAGTTCTGTTCTTTTGATTCATAAGGGTAGAGAAATGTTAGGTATTCAGCTATTATATTATAGTAGGTTATGTTGTTAACATAGTAGGTCTAGGATAGATGTCGGACTCCTCACCAGGGGCGTGTGGTCTTCCGAAGTTGGCTCGATGTTGTGTTAATGTGTTCTAGACAGTGTGCTAAATAGGTAATGAATAATTAACCAGTCCAGTAGTTTATGTAGTCCCCAATAATCGAACCCACCAGTAAGAATACACAACAGTTGGAATGATATTTTTTAAGTCTTTCAAACAAATACCTTTTTATCGGTTAAGTTTATTACTTGGTGATATGCGATAGGAACTATTCAATCATTAAATTCTGTCTGAACGAATTAAATGCCAGAATCCTAAATGTCACCACATTTTTATTATGTTTTGTTATACATGTATAGTTAGTTTACAGTAAGCCGCTCCAGATATAAGGCCACGTATTTCCTTCTCATTATATTAGAGCTAGCAATTATTCGATGTTTAGCATCCTTATCAAGACTACTCAATTGGGGGACATTTTGAATTATTTAAGGAATAAACCCCATTTAGGAAACATGCACCGTTTTTTTTTTAAATAAAAAGCAAGCCTGTTCCCAGAAACAGATCATGTTTCAAGAAACAGGTCCTGTTTAACACTTGACAAGTAATGGTTTAAGATGCCAAGAGCGAGAATAGGACCGTTAATACGTATATTAATATAAAGTAAATAAAAAAAATGGAACAACATTAAGTAGCAACAGTAGCCCTAGATTACCCATAACGCAGTAGACCAAATAATTATTACTGCTAGAGACAGTCATTCTTGCCCTACACGGTTGATTATCTGAAACATTAAAAACTACTCGTGCCAATATAATGCCGAAAACCTATATTACATAGAGCCCAAATTATTCAAAGGACACAATATCTACTAAACGTGATAGAGGAGTACCAACAAGGGGGTTAATAAAATTTGTAAATAAAATCATTGTTGCTCGTTCTAGAAATGTTTACAAAATAATTAAAAGATTAGCCAAATCAAAGTGAAAATTAATGTTAATACATAAAGTCATGACAGTTTTATAGATATTGTATTTTCGAATGCCAAAAGGTTCTGCCATAGACCAACGCATAGGGAGTAATATCGACCACCTGATTAGGAATATCTCTATATTTATTATTCACCTCACTTCTGGGCAAGACTCGAGCAGTTCTAGTGGCAAAGAGGTGTCCGCAGGGGTGAGTTCTCTCTCCTCTGCTCTGGAACCTTGTCATGGATGGCCTTCTGAGGGAGCTCAGTGGGGCGGGGCACTCAATCTTGGGTTATGCTGATGATCTGGTCATCAAGACACAAGGAAAATTTAACACCACTGTGAGAGATAGAATGCGGGAGGCCCTTAAAGTGGTGGAAATATGGATAAGACGGGAAGATCTAAACATCAGCCCTCAAAAGACCGTTATAGTTCCCTTCACAAAGCGAAGGAAAAAAGAGGGATTAGGGCCTCTTATCCTTCAAATAGAAACGTTGCAGCTGGCTGGGGAAGTAAAATATCTGGGAGTCATCCTGGACTCTAGACTTACTTGGAATAGCCACATGGAAAAAATTATCCGTAAATCTGAAATTACTCTTGCAGTAACAAGGAGAATGTACAGAAAAAAATGGGGTTTATCGCCCAAGATGGTACATTGAATATACATCAGAGTGGTGATACCCTCAATTACCTACGCATCCGTGATCTGGTGGCCAAAAGTTCTGCAGAGGACCTCTATGCTCAGGCTAGGAAGTCTTCAGAGACTGGCCTGCTTAGGCATAACAAGTGCAATAAAATCGACCCATACTGCAGCGATGGAGCGCCTTCTTGACCTCCCTCCTCTTCACTTGACGATACAGGAGGAGGCGAGAACGGGCCTCCACCGCTTTGAGATGATGCTGCCGACCTCCAGAGTAAAGAGGGAAGGTCACGAACTTATAGAAGAAATAGCACATGTGCCGGAGATGAAGATGAGATCAGATACTAAAAAGGCTTCTGGCCCTGACGATATTCCAGTCATTGTAATTAAGACAGGCGCTGACGAACTGACACCGGTATTTTGTAGGCTTTTTAACTTATCCTACAAAAAAGGAATATTTCCTTCTTGCTGGAAAACTGCGAGAGTCCAGCCCATACCCAAAAAAGGCAAGAAGACTTTGCCAAACAACTATCGTCCAGTCGCATTGCTCTCGGTTATATCAAAAGTTATGGAGAAGGCTATCAACGAAAAATTACTAAAATACCTGGAAGGCTTCAACATTATTAGTGACCGCCAGTATGGATTCCGTAAGTCTAGATCAACAGGAGACCTTCTCGCTTATGTTACTCATGTTTGGAACAACGCAATAGAACACCATGGGGAGTCCCGGGCGGTAGCACTGTTCATTTCCAAGGCTTTTGACCGAGTATGCATGAGTAGCTCCTAACTAAAGTGAGAGCATACGGAATGCCGGTTCAATTTTGTTCATGGCTGTCGAGCTTTCTTAAAGACCGTTCTCTGCGAGTGGCGATGGACGGATTTCTTTCAGACACATTTAACATCAACGCCGGAGTCCCTCAAGGTTCTTTTTTGTCGCCCACCCTTTTCTTACTATACATTAACGATCTTTTGGAAAAAACTAAAAATCCTATATATAGCTTCGCTGATGACAGCACACTTGTTTCATCTTTTACTTTGGATGCTCGGACATCGGTTGCTAATGCACATCTCTATAGGCAGCAAGAGGTCTCACATCTTAACAAAGACCTGGAAGAAATTCTGTCTTGGGGTGACAGTAACCAAGTAGAATTCAACGCTAAAAAGACCCAGGCGGCAGTTTTTTCTAAAAAAGTTAATGTTGAAGAACCGGATATAGTTATGGCGGGACACTCAATTCCTTTGGCTTCATCAATTCATTTATTGGGCGTAAATTTGGATAGTCATATGTCTTGGCATAGTCACGTTGCGGCCATTGCTAGGGCAGCCTCGCAGAAGCTTGGAATACTTTTCCGAACAAAGAACCTCTATACACCCCAGCAACTTTTGATGCTCTATAAAGCCCAAATTCGACCATCACTGGAGTACTGTTCGCATATTTGGGGCTCTGCTCCTAAACATACCCTGAGATTGCTAGATTCTATTTAAAGAAGCGCCATTCGCTTGATCGGTGACCATAGTCTGACAAACAATCTGGAAAGCTTTGAACATCGAAGGCAGGTTGGCGACTTGAGTCTATTTTACAAATATTTTCATGGCAAGTGTTCAACTAAGGTTGCCCGCTTGATACCACCCAGAGCGGTGCATGGTAGAAATACACGACGAGCCACTGCAGCCCAGTTCAGTTAGTGTCCCTCGAACGACACTGTTTCAAAATTCTTTCATCTGGAGAACGTCATCACTCTGGAACGACCTCCCTGAGATCGCGTTCCCCAACGAGTATAATCTCCAAAGATTCAAGACCAACGTGAATCGTTTCCTGCGCACACACACCGCTCCTAGAGCGCCATAAAGGATTTTTCCTGCAATGCTGTGCCTTATCATAAAAAAAAAAAAAGACCACAAGACACCAAAATTTGTTTACGACACACCCTTTGAGATAACCATTCAGGATCGAACCGTGTGGACAAACAACGAACCAGATTTTCTGTCTGGAGCTCTGATGTGGTTCACCGATGGGTCCAAGACTAAAGAAGGTCAGGGGTTGGGATACATGGACTAAGACCAAGAAAAGACTTGTTCTTTTCCTTGGGAAAACTCCCTACAGTATTTTAGGTAGAAACCTATGCCATACTACAATGCGCATGGGAAAATAATAGAAGAGCCTACCAAAATAGACGAATCTATATATGCTCAGACAGTCAAGCGCTCCTCAAGGCTCTTACGAGCCAGAGGGCAATATCAAGGCTAGTCTGGGAATGCCAAAATAAACTGAGAACACTGGCGGACAGAAATACAGTTAAACTATTCTGGGTACCGGGTCACAGAGGCATTTCTGGCAACGAAAGAGCAGACGAGCTCGCGAGGCAAGCATTAGCTGCACCATACATTGGTCCTGAACTAGCACTAGGAGTGCCTAAATGCACAGCACGAGAGGCTATTAAGCGATGGACCAAAAATGAAAACAATGTCTACTGGAACAGCAGATAGGGACTTAATTATAGCAAGAGAGTTATGGGGAGTATCAGTCCTAAATTCTCAAAACAGTTGCTCAACCTTAGCAGAAACCAACTAATAACAACAACGGAAATCCTAACTAAATAGCCCTACTTATGGCCGCGGTGCTCCGGATAAAGACGGCAAAAAAAAAAATCTCATCAAGAACTCGACTAAGTCAGTTTTGCTAAATAAATTTCAAATAATACCCTTAATTTCCAACTATTTAAATTCAAACCACATACAACTTACGTGCGCCTTAATACTTTAAATAAATTTTCAGTTTTTATTCACGAAAAATCAATTTAAAACTTTTTCCAATTATATTGGTACCATTAATCAGCCCTTGTAAACATTCCTTGTGTAGACCTCTGGCCTAAACTATCAAACAAGGGTGATCCATGTCAAACAGGGGTTATCAATGTAATACTGGGTGGTTCCGTTAGATATAGACCAATGAAGAATAAGTAAATAAAAGCATTATATTACGCTGTTAAAAAATTAACCTCCTAAAAATCAGAACCTCTGGGAACAGATGGGTATTATTTTATCATGTTTTTTAACAGCAATATGTTAATATACTTTGTATATATAAGACAGGTAAAAATGATTAGGTACGTGTAATGGGCTATCAATAAAGTCAGGGAGAAAAAGTAAAGATAAGATAAAACGAAAAAAATCAGTAGCCTAGCTAGGCATAGGAAAAAAATAGCATCAAAGATTGCCAGGTTAGAGGGCCAGTGTCAACAAAACGATGACAATAACGTTGTTCGGGAAATACGTTTTCTAAAAATTAAATTATAATTTCAAATCAAAGTGCAAATCAGCAACGCTATAACAAAACAAAACACCGCCTGCCATCATAATTTTAACTGACTTATACCATGGCAATGATTGTTGATTGGTCTAGCGAATCGAGCGACCGCGCGCTGTTTGGCTGACAGCGACTTCGGTGCGAAGGAAACAAACAGTAGTAGCGTCCAAGACTCGAGCCGAGAAGTTGCTCTACCTGGCCGGATAGAGGAATTCACTTGTGTTTTCTGACACAAGGTGTCACTCTACTTCGATCACAGCAAAGTGATATTCTTCTAAAAGGTTTTCTTTCGGCCAAAAAGCTTCAATATCATAATTCTTTCTTTAAGAGCTTCCGCAGTTTCCGACGGCAGTGATTAGTTATTTTGGCATCTTAGTAACAGAAAGTTGTTGAAGTTTAGTTCTCAGAAATTATACTACAAAAGTGTGTTGATTCTAAATTCCAACGTAAACAAGTGATTATTTTCCCCAGCAATAAAGTAAAATAAACGTTTTTGTTCAGTTGTAAGTTAAAATAAAACAAAGATGTGTTGAATTGGTTGTCTAATCTAAATGGACCTAAATCTCAAGAATGTTAAATTTCACCTCAGTTGCAAGGTATCTTACGTGGCAACATGAGCATAATAACTTGTTTCTCTAAAAATAATGCAAGGTTAAATTAAACTTCAAAAAGGTTACCAAGTCGTGGAATAAACGAAACATGTTAAAGTAATGATATGTTAATAAAATCAGGCAATATTTCATAAACCATCCGTATACTGTCGGAAATGTAAAGGCAGGGCAGAACACCTCGCCCCATCAAGCGTTAAAATTTATTGTGTGCCAAAAACATGTCTATTTTTCTTTGTTAATATCGTTCTAATTTTACTCTATTATCAACCATTCCATTCCGCTATGGATTGGTTTTATTCTTACGATAAATTTTTGTTTCGTTGTAAATGTTAATTAATTTATTTTTAACCAATACATGGGGTTGTCCGAAATAATACTACGGGATGACGTTTTCGAGGTATATGCCAAAATATGTCAATACTACTAAAAATTCCGCTAAGTAAGTCAAAAAAACGACAAACAATAATTTAATTTACACCAAAATAGGTATGCTTAGAAACGACGAAGTACTTTTAAAGATCAAATAATAAGTTGAATTATCGATTTCATAATAATATATTTAAGTTGTTTCTCGAGAAGAAAAAAACGGCAGCATACATGCAGGGCTAGTCAAAAGTCGAATAACGATTTAAGAATTCCAAGGCTAGTAAACCTAAAATATTAAAATTTAATATACAAGGAGGCCCGATTGAAAGGCGATGTTGCCAAGTTCACAGATTTTCCTTAGATAGCTGAACTTTTTATTTCAAATAAAACATCTGATTTTTTTTACATTTTAAATATATATTATGCATCATGTCACATCAATGTGTAGCATAATAACTAAATATCTGTATAATATTAAGGTAGGATATTGATTATCTCCTAAGATAATATAGAACCTTAGGGGACTCCGGCGTTAATGTTAAATGTGTCCGAAAGGAATACGTCCATCGCCACTGCCAGATAACGGTCTTTAAGAAAGCTTGACAGCCATGAACAAAATTGAACCGGCATTCCGTATGCTCTCACATTAGTTAGAAGCCCCTCATGCCATACTCAGTCAAAGGCTTTGGAAATGTCCAGTGCTACCTCTCGGGACTCCCCATGATGTTCTATTGCGTTGTTCCAAACGTGAGTAACATAAGCGAGAAGGTCTCCTGTTGATCTAGACTAACGGAATCCATACTGGCGGTCACTAATAATATTGAAGCTTCTAGGTACTTTAATAATTTTTTGTTAATAGCCTTCTCCATAACTTTTGATATAACCAAAAGCAATAATATATATATGAAGAAAAATAAACCAGAAATAACATAGCATTGCGGGATCAATTTTCTTCGTTGTATTTCTCAATGATTTGAGTTCAGAAGTGACACCAACAAACGTAATATGTTATACCAGTCTTATGTGAAAGAATACTAAGAGGATGAGTTTTTAAATTGGTCACATCATGTCACGTCATTAATAAAAAAACTAAGTTTGATTTGCTACGGGTTAAGAGTTGTTGGGAAGCACATTAACGAAAAAAGCCTAAAAACAATATATTTCGCTAATTTCGAGACTGTTATCAAATATGGAAGCATTTTCTAGGGAAGAAATAGTTTACTAGAAAAGGTATTTGTAATCCAGAAGTGAGCACTAAGAAAAAAATACTAGTTAACTTAGAACCATATTCTTGAAAGGATTTCATTTTGTACGATTAAGTAGTTATATTTTTGAATAACTTTATACTGTTTGTGACGCCATCTTCTTTTGTGTTTTCTGTAAACATGATTGAAAATGAAGATTATTATTATTAATATTCGATTTTCCCGTCTTCTTTTTAACAACCTTCACTTAAACAAAATTGAAAGTTTCTTAGTACTATTACAGATATATCAGTTTTTATGCCACGAAAACTGGCAAAAAACCGTGAATTTTCAACATATCAATAATTTGAGAAGTCGCCTTTGGCGTGTCAATTATTATTATAGAAGTCAAGATTTGATGTCAGAAATTCGGAAATAAATTTAATGATACTGTTATTATTACAGGGCGTTTGACTTTAAAAATGTTTTATATAGTTAAAAAAAAAATCTTTCTGTTGAGACTCTAATTTTTAGACAGTATTTATTTTATAAAGTTTATTGGCAGGAGCCAATGGGAGTTATATGCATGGAAAGAGAAAAATATAATTTCAGCCCTCTTTGTTCGGATTGTGAGAGTCTTCGAGCACATAATAGACGCTCGAAGGTGAGAGTCTTTGCTTTGAACGAAGGTGGCCCGAGTTCAAGCCTGCCATTGGCCACAATTTTTTTTTCATATTTACAATAAAAATGATTATTTATGGGATTTGTTTTAGAGAAACGCCAATTCTGTCTAAATATAAAAGTTTACATAAAATATGCAGGATGTAGGTACTAAGAACGCATCATTTTTAAATTTATGTGGCTTAAGGTTTCCAGGTTTAAAAAGTTCGTTTTTCTTACATTTCTTTTGTCTTATCGTTTCATTTCTGTGTATTAATTTTATACAGTGTCGAAAAAAGTCATAGAAAAATTAACAACCTTTAACCAAGCCAATTTTTCATAATAATGAAACACTAAAGCGATGTTGCTTTAATATTTTTTAGGGGTTTTGAGGATTTTTAGTTTGTTTAGGCAAAGCGTTTTTTTTTTAATGTACCTATATGTATGGATACCTAGTATTCATGTTTTTCTAGTTATTATTAAATATTTATTCAAATTCAGGATTGTTTAGAACAAGATTTGCCACATAAGAAATATTGTGATGAAGATCTTTTATTGTGTAGATTTTTCAAAGCTTTCTTTAACCTTTTGGCTCATTACTGTATTGATTTCGTACAGGGTAGAAAAAAGTTATGTATAATTATAACACTATGTTTTGTCGTCTTATACTATAGAGCAGTGTTAGGTAATATTTTTTAACGTTTTTACCAGTTTTTAATTTATCGGTTGTCACTAATTGGGATTCAGTTTAAGTGGTATCCCTGAAACTTTTAGCACTTTCTGCCTTGACGGGGACTTAAAAAAATTGTCCTAAATTAAAAAAAAATGTATTTTTAGATAAAGACTATGGAATATTTTTACCTAAAATATTTTTGGTCGTTGTTACTGTACCCGGCGTACCAAATAATTAGATAATTGAGCTATTTAGAAAAATAAAGTTTTATTTTTTCTTCATTAGTATTGAATTATTTTTTTTATAATAAACAGTTTTGAGGCATTTGTTTTATTATACAATTATTTTATACTACACGATGATTAACTTTTATCGACTTTTGGAAAAAAATAAGATTTTATCAAATGTTTTGATTATTTCGGGTTTATTCAGGTAAAATGATATGTTTCTGGTACTGGTGGCTAGGTTTCCTTATTTATTCGATATTTTCCACAAAAACGATATCTTACCTAAAAAAAATTACAATTGGGCATAAATAGAAAGATAAAACAAATCTGCCTCTTATAGATAAAAAAAAAACATGTTGTGGACATAAGTTGCGGACGAAAATAAAAATCTTCATAAAATATAAAGGCTATTACTTATAATGCTTAGTTTAATATTATAATGATAATTAAATAAATAATTGACGTCTACTGTTCGTGGCCGTAGGCAATCAAATACTTAAGCAAAAAATAGAATATCTAATTTTAATTAATTTAAATGACTGTATCCAAATCAGGAGATACTTATATTGTTAGTTTTTTATTAAAATAACAATCTTTATTTTATTTAATTTTTGAATGCACCCCATGTTTGATCGCAGATGGAACCCGATTGCATCTAGCTAGTTACAATCGGATCCAACGACCCGATTGTTACACGCGCTTCCATCTACACCTTGTGCGTCTGTCGTCGTCGTGATGTCAAATCGACACCTTTTCTACTTTTTTTATTTTTTCGAAAACTGTTCAATGTGAATTAATTAAACTTTCTTAACTATTCAGGGTATGTGGGCGACAAAGTTCGAATATACAGGTTTCGGTAAAACGATATAAAACGTCAAAGTCGAAATTTCCAAATTTTTCTGCGTATTTCGATAGGAGTCGCTAAAATCCATTAAATCGAATTAAACTTTCCGATTTTATGAGAACCATTGTCTTAGGAAGCCCTTGTTTGATATTTAATAATTCTGAAACCAGTTGTCTAATCAAAATGCGGATTGGACCGTCGGATAGACCATCTCAAATACTTTCGTTCTACAATACATCTTCCTATACCTAAAAATTTAGAAAATGTAGATTTTCGAGAAAAACTAGTAATGACCATTTTTTAAAACGGTATTTATTTTGTTTAGGTTAAAAAAAATATTAAATTTACAATACGTCATCGAAGAGCGCCCGTCACAAAACGTAAAAGTATAATTTGTAGGTAACAATTTTTTATATACAGTGTGCAAAAAATTAAAATTAAAAAAAAGATCTTTAAAATGAAACATTTTATAGATAAATTATTTTTTTTTTTACTTTCATATTTAATTAGGATGCGGACGTATATTAGTTTCCCATAGGACATACGGAAATATGTTAAAGTGGGCAAAATTAATATTCGTTATTGGGAAGTGATATATATTTTGCTCTTAATTGGAGATTTTGCGTTTTTCTTAGATGTGTTTAGTCTTCTTGGCTAATTTCTATGTGTTTATTTCATACAGGATGGAAAATAAGTTAGATACAAATTTAAACTTTTAATCGACCAATTCTGGCGATGTTACTTAATACTTCGTAATGTTTACAAACGGCTTTAGTTAACTGGGTGTCCCAATAAAGTATCTTTGACTTGAACAAAATTCATATAAAAAATGGAATAATATAGGAAACTGTTTTCTTTGCTTATTAATATTGAAAATGATTATGTATGAAAATATACTGGTAGAGAAGTGTCAATTCTGTTGAAATACGAAAATTTGCATATACAAAATTTCACAAAAAGGCGTTTTTTGCAGCTCAAAGTTTCCAGGTGTGAGAAGTTCTTCTTACATTTCGTTCCCTTTTTGACTAATAATTTGTGTGTGTTCATTTTACACAATGCTAAAAAAAGTAATGGAAGGAGAAAAAGAAAACATTAATATAACATAAAACAAAAGTAAGTCGCTCTTATAGATAAAAAAAAAACATATTAACTGCGCACGAAAATAAAAATCTTCATCTAATCATTTAAAAAGAAATATATAGTCAATTAATTATAATGCTTAGCTTAATTTTAAAATGATAATGAAATAAATAATTGACGTACTTCCCATATTTATATATTCTGCGTGCCATAGGCCTCACACAATCAATCAAATACCTACTTAAGCAAAAAATTGAATATTTAATTTTAATTAATTTAAAATATTTTTAAATAATTAATATTGACTATAATGAAATAATATGAATATCGCTCTTGATATTTTCTTTTACCTATTCCAGAAATACGGGGTTTCCTAAATTGCCTTCATCGATTTTGTCATTTAAGTGACACGCCCCTTATTCTCAGGATTTAAAAAAGGTCACAATGGCGTTGAATCTGTCACTTTTCACATCTGTTGTATTTGATTATAGCGTAAATAACTCGGCCACCACGGAAAAATATGTTACTGTGAAAAAAATTGGGAGTTTCAGCTTAGAAGGTCTATTTATTAAAGAGGTTAGACACTTACATGACAAAATCGATGACGGCAATTTCGGAAATCCCGTATTTCCGAAACGGATCGCCAAATGCAATTTATTCTTGTACATATGGATAAAGGTTTCCATTTAAAAAATCTAACACATCGTATATGTCACTTTTTGACGTATTTGATTATAACGTAAATAGCTCAGCCACGGCAAATTATGTAATAATTGTAAAAAAAATTAAGCTCTTCAACTTAGAAGGGCGAGACAGTGAAAAGACAAAATCGACGAAGCCAATTTAGGAACCATCGTATTTCCGGAACGGTTAAAAATAAATATAAACAATCATATGTTTTTAAAATCGGATCGCGAAATGCAATTCATCTGTGTGGTTATGAATAAAGGTTGCCATTTAAAAGAATTCAATATGGCGTCGAGTCTGTTACTTTTTGACATATGTCAGATTTGATGATAGAATAAATAGCTCGGCCACGGGTAACTGTGAAAACAATTAGTCTTTTCATCTTAAAAGGTCTATTTTTTAAAGGGGTGAGTCACTAAAAAGACAAAATTGATGAAGGCAATTTAGGAATCCTCGCATTTCCTGAACGGTTTCAACCAAATATCAATAACTATATGTTTTTGAAATCCGATCGCGAAATGCAATTTATTGGTGTGGTTATGGATGAGGGTTGCCATTTAAAAAATCTAATATGGCGTCGTATCTGTCAAATTTGTGAACCTATATATTTCTTAACATCAAATTTGGCTTCCTTGTGAAAAATCATTGAGAAATGTCTAATTTGTTTTTTTTTATTACCTATATTCAGCACGAAAGTTGCCAATCGGGCGAGACACTTAAAAAATTGTCGCTGCACACACTGTGTGGTTAGTAAGTATGAGTAAATAGGATTGTAAAGAAAGTTGTGTATTATATACTTTTTGAATTCTGCATTTTGATACAAAATTTTTTTTTAATTATAGTTTTTGAGATATTTCGAGTTTTAATGATAAACTCCTATATGAAGCGTTATTTTATTTAACTCCGCAAGATAATTATTTATACGGTATCAGCAAAGTCCAATGAATAACAAATACTACGCTTATCAAATATTTCAAATATAAGATACATACATAATTCCAAACCTGAAAAAACTTAAATTAGAAAAATTGTTTTTTGCTTTTATGGAACAACCCATAAAATGTATGTGTGTTATTATAGACCACCGATAGTTTTTAAAATATTTCGATTTTTCTACTTTTAGATCTCTTTCCATACTGATTTTCTAATTTTTTTTTTACATTTAAAATAGTCATTGAAAATAATTATTTCAAATATAAAACAAATGAACTGTAGATGTAGAGTGTAGAGGTACATAATAATATACAGACAAAAGCTTTCGGTTTGGCTTAACCGAATTTAACAAACTTAGTTTCGTTGAAAACAGCTTTTTGTGTTTTATTGCTTGCAATGTAAACTATTCTTAATTCTTTTTACAGTGGCCGCTAGAGGGCGCTGTTCCACAGCCAAATAGTAATTATGATTTTTATTAAACATTTTAAATGGTATGGTATTTTTGTTAAATTATAAAAAATTTGTTAAAAATACAGTTAAATAGAGGCTAAAAATCCTAAATAGCCAGTGCAAACCTTGTTTATTTAACTGTTACGGTCAAACAAATTGTAATTGCAGCAATTTATCGATGCTAAATCGCCTACCCGCTTAAACTCTTTATTAATAATAATTTTAATAATATAAATAATAATCAAAATAATATTAATAATTATTATGATTAACGGCGTTACATGTCAGATTTTAATTAAAAAAGCAATGTAATTGATTAGATGCCTTAAACGATTTTAATTTTCTGATTGATATTTGTCGATACCTATATTATAAAAATGCTATGAGAAAGCATTATTGCAAAACCTACAATTCAAAGCCTGTATTTTTTACTTTAAACAGCTTCTTTAGTATGAATATTGTCATTAACAGATAATCTAGTTACCCTAGAATCAAATTTTTGACAAGCAGGCTTTAAAATCATGCGTCTTTAAATAAAATATTGCTGGCAGCATTATTGTGGCAAATTTTGTTGTTAGTTCAGGTTAATTAACAATCCTAAATATTTTATTATTATTATTGTTGGATTATTAATATTAATAATAATATTAATAATAATAATTAATTAATTTTTAATAAAAATCATAATTACTATTATCTTGTCAAACAGCGCCCTCTAGTGGACACTGTGAAAAGAATTAAGACATAGTTTATTAAATTCGGTTAAGCCAAACCAAAATTATCTATCAAAATAAAAAAAGACAATTATCGTTCCCCGCCACTTTATTCAAGGAGATGAAAAAGATGCCTCAACAAAAATTATGTCAAATTTCCTCAATATTAGGATGCAAATTTTTCAATGCATCTTTATTGGGTAAATTCCGAAAATAAATTATATTTTCTAATTGGCCATGCGTGTTACAGAAACAGTCGTGGGAACTTCAAAACAATTTCCAGCGATTTTTCATTGGCGATTTTACCATTTAAAAAAAATTACGAAAGCAGTGCGACTTCTGAGATACAGGCGGCCTCTTTTCTTATTGAATCACCCTGAACAATAATACCTAACTTTTCACGTCCGCAGCCTCCTAACAAGCTGTTGCCGTGATAACTTTTGATCAGCACCGCATATTAAGGAAGAAAATTAGATTTCATACGCAAACGTCAAAAAATTACAGATTGCATTGTTAGGATAATCGCATTTTTCAGTTCTGTGAGGAAAGACCCTGTATGATGGAAGCCACATCGTACCTTTAAAATGTTTCTGCATTGAGCCATAAAAGTCCCTAGTTAAATATACCACTATAACTAAGGTATGGAAAAAATGTCGTACCTACCTTTGAAAAAAATGTATTTCACTTATTCTTAAATAACATTTTTTAAACGATAAAAAGTGATTTGTGTTTATGCCGCACAAATAAACTCGATTTTGTGTGGATTCCCTAGCCTAAGGAATCTAAAACTTAGTATATTCCGTACCAAGACACGCTGATAGCGGTCGCATGAAATGCCATCATATCATAAATAATAAGAAATAAAATGGCGTGTCAGAGGGATTTGCCGTTTTACTGAAATCTTAATAGGAGTAAAATAAGTTTGTTAATTATGCAGCAGTCGGTTAATATGCTACATAATAAGACAAGTGTGAGAAAATGGTTCATTTATTTGGCAACAATTTTCCGTAGCGTTAGGGAAAGATAGGAAAATTAGAGTAATAAATAATTAAATAAAGGGCGAATTTTTCGTATGTTCACTAAAGAGACGAGGAGTCGGCTTTCAAATATATGCATTTTATAGGTGTAGGGGAGGGTGGGGCACATAGGACTACTTAGGACGATACGTGTTAGTATTTTTGCTTATGATAGTTGATAAAAAACTGATTGTGTAGGATGTAGATGCCACAACTCTCTGCCATCGACTGACGATGTTTCCACTAAATTTAACTTGGTGTGACCTCTATTTTAAAAAGTTTAAATATATACCATCGGCCCGGTGTGCCCCATACGTCGGGGTACATGAGACCGCTATGTTAATTATATTTAAAAAGTTAAGGCAAGTTTAATAATAATAAAAACACATTTATTAAACTAAGAAAACTTCATGTATTTAACTAAAAATACTGCATATGTATATATATACATCTTTTTGAATCCATACAAACTGAATATTTAATTAGGCAGAAGAATCAAAACTAAATGTTAATTGTTTTGACGAAAAATGAAATGTTTAGGTATTGCGAAGAAAAGTTGAAATTTTAACGCTTATTTTTGGGAAAATAAAAACTATGTTTATCGAAATTAACACACAGGAACTGATTATTATCCTCTGATGCACCTGCACACAGGACTAGATACTTGGTCCTCTCTGCCCCAGACTAAAAAAATGTTGGTCCTCTCTGCCCCAGACTAAAAAAATTAAATTATGGAATTTAGATGTTTGATGAAGTTGAACAAGTTATCGTGATTTTTAAGACAGCATAGATTTAATACCTTGAATCGTTTTAGAGACAATGAAAATAAAGAAATGTGACAAGACTTGCCTTAAAAACCACTTTTTTTAACACTACAGCGGCACTTGCTGCTGACACGATAAACTCTCACTGCAGACTGCTAGATCTGCGTACGCACAGTAATATGTGGTAATACCGGATAGATGGCACCCACTTATAACAGAAATACATATGAAGTCCACTGTACCCCGCCGGTCCTCTGTATCCCAGTCTCCCTACATGGGGATATCGCGAACAAATTTACGTTGCTTTAAAGTTTCATACGGTAAACGATAATATCAAACCCATACAGTAGCGTGCCGTGGGTAAAGGGGCGGGGGGGGCGAGCTATTTTGGGGGCGCCCAACGATTATTATAAAGAATAACCAAAACATTTTTAGACAGGATTGAAAGGAAACCATTCAAAAGTAATATGTCTTACGATAAACTTAAGTTGAACTTTATTACAAAAAAACTTACAGCTTACAGATACATTAATTACCAAAAAAATATGTTGAAACAAAATGTAGACAAATAGTCATGATATTACCCAACTAACTTTTGAAGTCATATTCACATTTTTTGTTTAAAAAAATGAAATAATATGAGTTAGATAAAACAAAACTACAAACAGCAAATAAATAATAATAAAACCTATTATTGATAAAATTTCAATTGAAAAAGAGGTATCACTTTAAGAGCGGGAAAATACATGTTAAAACAGGGAACCATTTCGTTCAATTAATTGAGCCATTGATTGGACGAAATGGTTCCCTGTTTCAACGTGTATTTTCGCGCTCTTAAAGTGATACATTTTTTTCCATTAAATTAATAATCTTCTTGTTTTTACAGTTTTGAGTGTGTTTAGTACCTTATCATAATCGATTAATTCCGCTTTTTCTGATTCAATACTCAGTAATGACAAGTTATTTGTCCTTTCCTGAGTCATTGAACATCTTTGAAAATTCAAAATTTTGTTTAACCTGCTAAACGACCTTTCTGCTCCAGCGCTGTTGGACGGTATGGTAAAAAATATTTTTAACAGAACAGTGAGAGCAGGATAAGAGGCTTCTAAATTGTTTGATACAATAAAAGGAAGGATTTCTTCTGTCAAAAGATTATTACCATCGTGTTTAAGTTCTATGAGTAAATTACAAAACATTTGGTATTCATTTATAATGGAACTATTAACATCTTTTGCATAAAATAATTGAAGATCCATTAAGCATTTAATATTTTCTTCACAGTCCTTAAAATCTACTAAGCAAGAGAATTTTTGGCAAAGTGAATTAAAGTCAGAAAATCTGTTACACAAAGTTTGCATAAAAACGTCTAAAGTAGCGTAAAACACTGAAATTTTAAATCTGTCTTCTGCGCTTTCAATAACAAAATCCCGTTGATTTTCTTCGTGGAAAGTCTTTGTTCTCCTAACTCGTTTATTTACAAAATCAGTGGAAGTTTGGCATTTATTAGCAACCTTTAGAGTCTCTCCCTTAAATTTACAAAATGATGTTTCATTTCTTATGGATTCGATATACTTCTGTGTACTTTTAATCATGGACGACGCAGTGGATATTGTAAAACTTGGATTTTGTAAATAATTTGATAAAATGTTGATTTTTGTAAGTAGCTCTCGCCACATAACTAATAAAAATTTAAACTCAAATGTTTCAATACTATTTAAAATGCCAGACGCCTCAGCTGTTTGAATACCGGTAATGTTTGGTAATTCACCAGAAAGGACTTTTTCACAAGTTTCTTCAATGACTTGAATATTACAGTAAAATGAATCTACAGCTCTTGTATGACTAGCCCACCTAGTTGTAGAAAGCTTTTTTAGAGTCAATGTTTGTTCCAAGTCATTAGAATGCTTCTCCTGAATTTTTCTAAAAAGATGAACCCTAGGAAAGCTTCCCGTTATAAAAACATAGGCTTTCTCCAAAGTTCCAAAAAACAATTTTACTTCGGCACTACATGAAGCAGCGTCGACTAGGGCAAGATTTAAATTGTGTGCACAACAATGGACATAAACTGCTTCTGGAACAATGTTTTTTATTTTTGTTTGGAGGCCATTTAAATGACCGGACATAACGCTGGCACCATCATATCCTTGTCCCCTGCAGTATTTTAAATCAATATCAATTTTTTTTAACTGATCTGTTACAGTATTAAAATATGTTTCCGCTGTTCCGTCTGGTATTGTAACAAATGAAAGAAATCTTTCCTCAGGAACTCCCAAGGTATTAACAAAACGACAAGATAATGACAGCTGCTCCTTTCTGTTAATATCTTGAGTTGAATCTATTATCAGTGAAAAATATTTAGCAGCTTTTATTTCATTTGTAATAATATTTAACGTTTCTAAAGCCAAATGTTCAATTAACTCGTTTTGGATTTTATTGCTTGTATATTTAGCTACTTTTGAAGCGCCAAGTAAATGCGCAGCTAGCACTACATCATATTTTTTTAAAAGATCCACGAGCTCTAAAAAATTTCCTTTGTTTTTACTTTTTACAGACTCATCATGACCTCTTAAAGGTAGAGATTGTTTAGCTAAAAATAATATAATATCTATAAATCGTTTTACCGCCTCTCGATTTTTTGATACTTCATTATTTTCTTTTTGTAACTGTTGATCATTTAACGCCATATTTTTGCAAAGACGTAGCTTAGTAATAATAAATTTGTTATGTAAAATCCGGTGCAAATGACTTTCTTCGTGTTGCTTAATTCTTTCTGCTCCCTTTTTAAAATTCTTGAATCCTTTCCGGATGTCAGACCAAACAGTTGGGGTTGATGTATTTAACAGCCAACAAGAAAAACAAAATAATGAATTCGCTCTAGGCGAGTAAATAAGCCAAGTGCGAATTTTATTATCTTCAGTTTTATACCAACTAGTATGAAATCTTCTATTATCAGATATAGGAAACGAATCAAAATTATCAGATAAACCGGGCTGACAAGGTCCTATCGAAATTAGCTCTCGGGTTTTTTCAGCGCTTAAAATCGTATCTTTATATAAGTAAGGATCACTTAAATAGTCCAAAGTCTCTAACGACATATCCTCGGACGCAGATTCCACATTTGAATCTAAAAACAAAATTTAATAGGTAAAATCGTTCATTTTATTCTTTCATGTACTTAATGGAACTTTTTTTAAAATTATAATATTTGATAGTTACCAACATGCATTAATGAATAGGTACCTATTTTCAAGGATATCTTTTAATTTAGATAAATAGATACCTAGGTATACTAGTGAAATTAGGTAAGAATTTTTATTTCTATTTTAATCCTACCATCACCGGATGTATCAAAATTCTGCATCTGCACATCTTCCAAAGAAGCGTTTTCGACGGCATGGCCCACATTAGTACTATTTTGGTTATCACTACTACTACTGCCATTACCAGGATTACTATCAATAGCAATACTATCTGCTGTGTCTATAACATTCATAACAATACTATTAACATCATAATTTTGACTTTCCATTACCAATAACGCGTTGCTACTACCACTACCAATAGTATTGCCACTATTTATATCAGCCGAGTTACCAACTCCAGTGTCTTCAGTACTTTAATTAATAAAATAAAATTTAAAATATCACAGAAAAAATGCATGAGAAATACGATGGCGATTGGTGGCATGAAGTAGGTGAGGCCAAGTCACACCAGATAATCTCTAATCTGATAACATTACGTCATTAAATAGGTAGGTACTCAAGTAGGTATCTTAGTTTAGTATTTTTTATATAAATTCAATCCCCATACACATTCCCAAAATATTCCACATTTTTTACAAAAAAAAAAATTAGGTTAAAAAACTGACGAAATAAATCTAATCAAACTAACTTAGCGTTGCCGAGGTAAACAAGCCCGAGCTTGGTCGCAATGACACGTCCCGAGTGGGCGCGTGCCCCGTGCCGCGTAATAATTTATTACCTACTTTGATTTGGGTGATTTTAGAGTTTTAGTGGGTAAAACTATTAAATACCTACATTTCTGTTTTATAGGTTTTTGTTTTAGATATAGTTTGTTTTCTTTACTTTTTATTCTTTATAAATACCTCATTATCTCTCTACCTGTTGTTGTCTTTTTTGTTTTTGCCTCACCTGATTAGGCCACGGATCGCCACTAACAGGTAAATACTTACACTTGTTTATTCCCATGGAAAAATTGGTCCAGTTTAGATTTCTGCAAAGAGCCTGCAGCCAAACGTAATTTTATTTCTCTTTCTTTTTTATATGCATGTCCAGATTTTTTTCCACTTAATTTTGGTTTGTTCTGGCTCATTTTGCCAGGTGTATCCTTTATTATAGAGGTCACAAAATGGAAACTTAGTCGTTACTCACACTCACAAGACACGTAAACGCATTTAGCGTACTGCTATTATAATCTGCTCCTTATTGCTAGACTAGACAAGAGGCGAGGAAAGCCAAGAGCGGCGGCGGCGCGACTAAGTAGTGGACGAACCAGCGTTGCCAGTCGCTTTTTAAAGAAATGTTGGCCAGGAAAAGGCAAAAATAATAAAGGACTCAGATTGTACGTTGAATTTTGCAGTTGCACTAGGGCACAATTTGTGCCGCACAAAGGGCGGGTTAGAGCTAAGGGCGGGGGGGGCAACCGCCCCCCCGTGCCCCCGTGAGGGCACGCTACTGAACCCATAGTGACAAACCATTGCCTTTTGAAGGTTGGTGGGTGGTCGGGGCAAAAACTTACCCAGCACAACTACTCCATTTATCTTCCCTCCGTGTCGTTTTTTTTTTTGATCTGGCACAGCATTGCAGGATAAATCATTTATGGCGCACTGCGTGTGCGCAGAAAGCGATTCACGTTGGTTTCAAATTTTTGGAGATTATGCTCGTTGGGAAACAAGACCTCAGGGAGGTCGTTCCAGAGTGATGACATTCTCTAAATAAAATAATTTTCGAGGAATACTAAGCTAAACCACGTACGAATGGGCTGCAGTAGTTCATCGCGTATTTCTACCATGCAGCGCATGGGTGGAATTAAGCGGGCAACCTGACTTGAACAGTTGCTATGAAAATATTTGTATAAGCGACTTAAGTCACCAACCTGCCTTCGATGCTCTACGTTCTCAAGGTTGTTTGTCAGATCATGTTGGCCAATCAAGCAAATTCCTCTTCTTTAAATGGAATCCAGTAGTTTCAGGGTATGTTTAAGAGCAGAACCCTAAATGTGTGAGCAGTATACCAGCGATGGACGAATTTGGCATTAATAGAGCGTTAAAAGCCGTTGGGGGTATAGAGGTTCTTAATTCAAACTTCTGCGATGCTACCTTAGCAATGGCCGTAATGTGACTATGCCAAGGCATATGACTATCCAAATTGATGCCCTATAAATAAATCGATGAAGTCAAGGGAATCGAGTGTCCCGTCATAACTATATCTCGTTCTTTAACATTAACTTTTGAAACTTTGAAAAAACTGCCGTCTGGTATTTTTAAGTGTTAAATTCTACTTTGTTACTATCACCCCAAGATAGAATTTCTTTCGAATCGAAATGTGCTTGGCAGTTGATGTTTGAGAATTTAAAGAAAAAGATGAAATAAGTGTACTGTTATCCGCGAACCTACACAAAAGATCATTAATTATGTATAATAGAAATTGTAGAGAGAAATTTAGAACCTTGATGTTAAATGTGTCTGAGAGAAATCCGTCCATCGCCGCTCTCAGCGAACAGTCTTTAAGAAAGCCCGACAGCCATGAACAAAATTGAACCGGCGTACCATATTCTCTCACTTTAGTTAGAAGCCCCTCATGCAAAAACTCGATCAAAGGCCTTGGAAATATCCAGAGCCACCGCCCGGGACTTTTCATGATGTTCTATTGCGTTATTTTAAACATTGGTTACATAAGCGAGAAGCTCTTCTGCTGATCAAGATTTATGAAATCCGTAGTGGCGATCAGTAATAATGTTGAAGCTTTTCAGGTAATTAATGTACATGTCTTAATCACGATGATTGGGATTTTATCAGAATCAGAGGCTCCTTGGTGTCAAGACCCTTCAAGATTCGTTTACTAGGGCGCTACCGGAAAGCGATCTCAGACACTCTCGATTCTACAGCGGGAATATTTAGTGGAGTTTTTCCCTAGACCGATTAATTTGAAGAGAATAGTTCCGCCGGTAAGTTTACCTATTCTTGGGCTTTGGTCGCAATAGTATCATCACGACGTGTTAAAGGCGGAATGGTTTACTTGGTAAAGTTCTGACTGACGGCCTTATCTACCAACAAAAATGATTTTGATCCGTTAGGATATTCAAGACCTTTTTCTTTAATCCCCTGGTTGTTTGCTTCTTTGCTATGTTTTATCGTTTGCTTGCATTGGTTTTTAGCATTAACAAAGATGGCACGATTTTCGGTAGAAGAAATTTTTTGATCTAACAGCTCGCTCGAAATTTTTCTTAATCCGCTGGACAGGCACTTGTTTGTGAAGGGGATGAAGGCATCCGTGCCAGTAAGGATAACATTCGATAATTCGCTAGCACAGATAGATGGATCGTCAGAAGTAAAGACAACATTCCGGAAGGTTCGAAAATGGTCCTTTAAGTCATCCCACTTAGCTGATCTGGCTGTTCGGCACTAACAGGAGCACGAACGAGATGGGTGCAGCTATGCGATACTCTATGATCTTAAGCTAAGCTAAACAAGGGTTTCCAAATATATCTTATGCCTAAAGAAGGTTTATTAAAGCAATCAGGATTCTGGGATATGATAGCCGTTTCTCTGAATTTTCTCTTTTGCCAATGTTCTTCTGTAAGTATAATTTCTTCCTCTGACCATTGCAAGTGGTGGCCGTGGGTCCAAGCGTGATCTGCTACACCGGATCTGTTTGGTTCTTCCTTTAGTGTGTGGTTTCGACGTTCCCTAATTCTTATTTTAAGGGGTCGTAGGGTTTTACTAATATAGGATTGTACGCACTGTATTCTATGCAGGGTGTCCGGTAAGTACCTCCTAATCTCTGGGGAGCATACAGATAAAGTCAAAAGAACCCTAGTTTGTAATAGAAAAAATATACCTGAAGTGCCCCTTAACAGAGATACGTGGCCCCAGAGGGTATCCAGCGATTTGCTTTTTTGGCTCTGACTTTTGAACCGACTTGATTGAATGAAATTTTAATATTTTATAGAGGCGATAAATAGTCACTAAATCATACTACAGTAGATGTTTTACATCGTCAGGGAAGTCAGGAACGGACTTGCCACTACACTCGTTGGTCCAGAATTTTGACCGGTGTCATTTGACAGAGCTTAAAACTAATTTTATAAATACTCTGGTAATTTCTCTTTTAAAAAAGACATTCTTAATATATTTCTAAAAAACTGGCGGTTTTCAAGATAGATCGGTTTTTATGCGAATCACTCAAAAGTTCCTAATGCTAAACACAAACAGGAAAAAGTAAAATACGCAGGGTATGCTGATGTGCATTTAATTTTTGGGTAAGTGCATTCCAGTTTTTCAAAGCCAAGAATACTTTATGCTAAAATATTTCTAGCTCAGACATAGTCAAATCCAAAAACCTTTCAAAAGGTTGATCGGAGCTTAATTGATTTACAATGTTAGCAAATAATATTGCGGCATTATTACGGACTTCCTTAGAATGCTGTGATATTGTCACGAAGGGTTCATTACCTATCACTCGCTTCTGGACTGTTGTCGCCTGGTCGCCCTGTATATCGTTTCACGGCAGGATCCGTGAGTGGGGGAGACCAGCGCGAGGACGGGCTAGAGGCGAGAGGCGTCATCACCCAGCTCGCTGCGAAGCCGTGCGGTCGAACCGAGACGACGACGCTAGCCGCCGAGACGCCCCCACGAACGCCGTGACCCTTTCGCCCGTCCTGGGAAGTTGAAGATAATAATTAAAGGTAGGACTGGGTTGTTTTAATTGTACAGGGTAATAATTGTGTTAATAAATAGCTGCAATCATTATGATGACCGCCTTTTAATCAAGGATCCCGGTGCCCTCGTGACAATTTGGTGGAGGCTGCCGACTTGATTATTGGTTGGATCATTAATTTTTCGAACAATGTGTCAATGTAATAAGTTAAGGTGTTAATTATAATTGTTGTAAGCTTCACAATTTTCTCCACAACATATTTTTTAATTCTTGGGAAATAAAAGTGCAAAATTTAACGTTTCATGATGGTGTGTAGCAAGATAAAAAGTTCAAGGTGACCTAAAAAAGTATGTTTCAAATTTTTTTTATTAAGGTTGATCGTTCGCATTTCTGTTTTTTATAATGAATTCCTTGTGCGAAGCAAACTGTTTGTGATATTTTTGCGGAGTTTTGTAGATTTTATTTTAAATTTTGATGAAAAGATTGGTATTTTTAAATGAATATGGTTGCTAGTACGAGTTGATTTTTCGGATATAATCTATTGTTGAGAAATAAAAATTAATGTTGGATTATAAATGGATTTTTAAAAGAAATTTTAATGAGATTTAATGATTATTTATTTAATGAAGTTGGAAAATTTTTTTTTAACGATGGGCAACGCTTGCTAGTAACGGTATATATTTTTTTTATATATGGGCATATGCGTACCTTCTACTTTTTTTGGGTTGTGCTGGTAATAATTTTCTAAAAAGTGTTAAACGAAAATTTAGTTGAAAAATTACTACAAAATTTTTTTAGTTTGGTTGAAGTCAAATTTTTTTTAAATTGTCGTCTTGCTTTTATTGCTTATTCACGCGTGTTTAATATGTGTGGTTTTATTTGTTAAATGGACAAATTTATGGTTTTAAGAAGTCAAACGAAAAAGTCAGAAACTAAGCTACCTAATAGCACAAAAAATAAAAACGAGATAGGAATTTCTGTGCAACCATCTGGAAGTCAAAATCGTGTTTTTTCGACGCCAAATTCAACCAACGCTAGGCGGACGTTAGTTTTTAACGAATCATTCGAATCTTTGGAATCCACAATTAAACCGGATGATACTAAAATTAATAATTCTACGGATAGCACAGGTTCACAAAATTTGGAAATTTCTGAAAATTTAGAAAGTTTGGGAAGTCAAAGTAAATCATTTAAAATGACGCAGTTTAACGCAACTTTAGGAAATTTATTAAATCCAAATAGGACACCCAATGCGCCTCATTTTATCCCTCCACGCCATTTTAATCCAGATTGCGGTGATTTACTTGTGTTTTTGCAAAATTACGAACAAACGGCAATTTTCAATAATTGGGACGAAAATTTTAAATTATGTTTTTTATCGCAATATTTGTTGGGTCAAGCACAAACGTGGCTTCAAATTTATGCACTGCGAAATCCAGATGCCGATTGGAAAACAACAGTAGCAGCATTAAAAGAAGAATTTTCATTTTCATCGTATATAAACGAAGCCAAACTAAAATTGAGGTACAGAAGACAACAACCAGGCGAAAATGTATTGGTTTACCTTAGAGAAATCCTGCGACTATGCGATCTAGTAGACCCGAAGATGAGCGAAGATTTAAGAAGGGAACATTTTGAGCAAGGCCTTCTTCCAACCTATGCGTACCAGGTTAAGCTTAAACAACCACAAGATTTTTCAGAGGTTCAAAAATTGATAAAAACCATAAATGACGCAGAAAATGAAATTAACCAGGCAACAAAGGTCTTTGCAGAATTATCCTTGATACAAAGCAGCCCAAAGAAGGATGAACCAGAGCAGCACAAAAAACCGGAGATAATGGAGGAAATCACGCAAGTAATAAAGGAGGAAATAGGAAAAGCAATGCAGAGCAGACCTTACAGAGAAGGCAATATGCAAGCACGCACAACAACGAGCCGTCCAGTATGCTTTCAGTGTGGAAAACCAGGTCACAAAGCTAGAGTTTGTTTCAGGAACCCACAAAATCAGAACAGGCCTAGATACGGTGCGCCACGAAACCGCAATTTTCCACAAACATGGTCGTCAAACCAGCAACAAACCGCAAATCAGCAGCATTCGGAAAACTCCAACGGGCGGTATTAACACAAATAAGTACTGCCCCAAAAGATGAAGAAACAGATGTTCTTACGTTAGCCGGAAGTTGGAACGACAAAAATATTGAAGTTATAGTGGATACGGCATCAGTTAAAAATATTGTAGATAGTAAATTTGTAAATAGAGATAAAATAAAACATTGCAACAATATGCCTTTTATTAAAGTAGCAAACAGCTCATTGATAAGAATTTTGGGATTTACAGAAATAAATGTGTGTTTTAATGATTATACCTTTTCCTTAGAAGCAATGGTGTTGGAAAACCTACCAAAACCATTATTATTAGGTTTAGAATTTTTAAAGTCTCACGAAGCAACAATCAACCTTAAATCAAACAGTTTAACCCTGATAACGAAAAACCACAAAGTTATAGAGTTACCATTGAACCAGAAAGTTGTAAATAATGCGGAAGAAACGATAAATGTCCTGGGTAGTAATGTAAATAATTCAGAAGAAATGCCAAATATAAGTAATAATGTAAATAATTTAGAAGAAGTAACAGATATGGGTAGTAATATCGTTAATGTAAATAGTAATAGTAGCATAGACAGTTTAATGGAAGAATTTAGCGAAATTAACCTTGAAAACGAAATTACGGAAAATACTAAAATTACTCTGTGCAATGACATTTCAATTAAAAAAGACGTAGTTAAATGTGAAATTAAATTAAAAAATAATGGTGACAAAAAAATAACTTATGTTCCGAACTATGAATTTTTGCTAAAAAACGGACTAGAAATTAATAAAATTTATAGTGAAAACTCATCTTTTTTTGCAGAACTGCAAAATTATAGGCGCAATGCAAATAAACTTTTCGCTGGCACGTGTATCGCGCATAAATTAGAAAATGAACATTTAATTAATGATAGTGACATTAAACATTTCGAAACGATATTGACTTTAGAAACCGAAAACTTGAATAAAACATACAATGTAAATAAAAATTTAAGTGAAGATGACTTTCAATGTGTGAGCAGTTTAGTGTATGATTTCGAAGATATTTTTGCTTGGAGTATGAATGACCTTGGAAGAACACATTTGGTGAAGCATCGTATAGATACAACAGACGACGTTCCAGTAGTTTCCAGGCCATACAGGGTGTCACACAAGGAAAGAAAAATAATCAATGACCAAGTAGAAGAAATGTTGACAAATGAAATTATAAGAAAGTCCTTAAGTCCTTATTCAAGTCCAGTAGTTCTAGTACCTAAAAAGGATGGAGATATGAGATTTTGCGTAAATTATAAGAAATTAAACGCAAAAACTGTAAAAAATGTGTATCCTCTACCAGTGATAGATGACATTTTGACATATTTGGGAGAAGCACAATATTTTTCAACATTAGATATGTTTTCTGGGTACTGGCAAGTGGAAATTGAAGAAAAAGATAAGCATAAAACAGCCTTCGTCACAACAGATGGGTTATTCGAGTTTAATCGACTGAGTTTTGGACTAACAACAGCGCCAAGTACTTTTCAACAACTAGCTGATGCAATTTTAGGGGATTTG
The DNA here is from genome assembly GCA_963920685.1 of Polydrusus tereticollis. Lineage (NCBI taxonomy): Eukaryota > Metazoa > Arthropoda > Insecta > Coleoptera > Curculionidae > Polydrusus > Polydrusus tereticollis. The sequence goes on from OY987335.1 coordinate 54,759,051, forward strand.
AAGTGGAATGGAGCGATGACATACCTAGATGATATCTTAGTATATGGAAGGAATTTGGAAGAACACAATAAAAACCTTAAAAAAGTTCTGTTAAAACTGAAAGCTACAGGGCTTAAACTAAAACCATCTAAGTGCCAATTTGCTTATAAACAAATAACAGTGCTTGGTCACACTATCAGTGATCAAGGTATTTTGCCAGATTCTTCTAAATTGGAAGCAGTGGAAAAATTTGCAACCCCCATAAGCAAAAAATCACTTCAAAGTTTCCTTGGCCTTGCAAACTATTATAGGAAATTCGTAGAAAAATTCAGTGTGATTGCTAGACCGTTGTATAATCTTCTCAAGAAAGGAAAACCATTTTTATGGAAATCTGAACAAGAAAATGCTTTTCAGACAATCAAACAAAAGTTAATTTCACCACCAGTCTTGACACACTACCTGCCAGAAGCAGAAAAAGAACTTCACGTCGATGCATCAGACTTTGGAATCTCAGCGATACTTCTACAGAAAGTACAAGAGGAAATGCACCCAGTTTGTTACATTTCCAGGACGCTTACCAAAGCAGAACGAAACTATGGTGTAGGAGAAAAAGAAGGTCTCGCTATAGTATGGAGTTTGACGTATCTTAGAAGCTACATTTGGGGTCAACATGTGAAAATTTTTTCAGATCATCAACCACTATGCTATTTACAGAGTATAAAAAACGTTACAGGAAGATTAGCTAGATGGAGTTGTAAGTTACAAGAATTTGACTATGAAATAATTCATAAGACTGGAAAATGCAACCAAGATGCCGACTGTCTCTCTAGACAACCATGTTTTGAAGCTACAAGCACAGACGAAGATACCGCTAATGAGATACCTACATTTTTGTTACCTTTAGTGGATATCACAGAATTTCAAGAAGAGGATCCAGTAGTGTCAGATTTGTTACAGGCAGTCCAAAATCAAAATTATGGTAATTCACATCTTCAACGCCGTGCTAAGCACTTCAAAGTCATAGATGGAGTATTATACAGAAAATCAGTGGTGCCACACGAAACGGACAAATTAGTAATTCCACAGGGACTGAAAGCTCAACTGATGAACCAGCTACATTGCGAGCCTTTATCAGGACATTTAGGATTTGCTAGAACGTATGACAGGGTAAACAAACGTTATTATTGGGACAAAATGCATATAGACATCAAAAAATTCATCAGGGGATGTCCAGACTGTCAAATAAGGAAAGGTCCAAATAATGAAAAACCACCAGGTGACCTACAACCCATAAAAATAGACGATTTGCAACCCTTCGAAATGATAGGAATCGACATATTGGGGCCACTAACAAAGACAAAAGAACAAAATAATAATATAGTAGTTTGCACAGACTATGTAACACGATTTGCGATAACGAAAGCCATGCCAAGTGCAAAAGCTGAGGAAATAGCTGCATTTTTAGTGGACTTTGTCATAAGTATACATGGTGTGCCAAGAAAAATATTGAGCGATAGAGGTCAGGTATTCAGATCAGAAATGGTGAGACAAATGGTACAAAACATGGGAGCAGAAAACATATATACAACGTCGTATCATCCACAAACAAATGGTTTAACAGAACGTTTCAATCGAACATTAGCAGACATGCTCAGTTTATATGTATCAACAGCACAGGACGACTGGGATAAATATTTACCACTAGTCACATTTGCATATAATACCAGTAAGCAAGATACCACACAGTTTTCGCCATTTTACTTAGTTTTTGGTAGAAATCCAAACCTTATTCCTGACGCAATGTTTTTGAAGTCAACAACTTTGGTACTTCCAAATCCGAATATAGCAGCACACAGGGAACAAGCGAAGAGGAATATTGCACAAAAACAAATTAAGGACAAAACCAGATATGACGATAAACACAAGGAGGTGACGTTTGAAACAGGAAATAAAGTGAAATTGAGGGTGTTCATAAGAAAAAAGGGAAAAAGTGACAAGTTACAATGCAAGTATCATGGTCCATTTGTCATTGTCGAGAAAGTTTCACCAGTCAATTATATAATTCAGAGAGGAGAGGGAGCAAGAGCAAAGCAAGAAATAGTTCATGTCAGCAGATTAGCCCCATATTATGAACCATATAATTTTTCCAATTAGCTAGAACAATGCATAAAATATATTTTAATTAATTTTGTTGTATACCACTATGAAAATGCAGTAGTAAATAAGGGTTATATTTTTTTTTTCTTGTTGTTTTCCCCAAAAAAATGAAAAAAGTATAAGGTAATAGTCAAGGTAAAAAAGATGAAAATTAAGTGTGTTTGTTTCGAAGTTAGAAAAAATATTAGGGATCGTGAGCAGCTGCACGAGGCTCTGAAACAGTTGGGTTTTGCTTGAACGCATGTCTGATCAACTTGTAAAATTCTGGTAATTTTCAACTGTCGTGTGGCGTCTTATATGTAATTTTTTTGTTTAGAAAAGAAAAAGAGGGTAAAAGTAAACCGGAGGACTAAAGTAATAGGAAATGTAATTTTTCATTTTGGGGATAATTTCTAGTAAGGGAGGGGGAAAACTGGAGAAAATAGTGAGGTAAAAGTTTAAAGTTATAAAATTAGCGTGGTTGAAAGACGCATTGTTCGGGGAAAATGGTTCGATCGAGGTTAAGCGGTGGCTAATTGCCAATGTAGAGGGCAAGCTGAATTTTTTGTTGCTCTATGTATATAGTGTGTTGGTCCTACATGTTTGTCTTGTGTTGGTAAGTGTCTAATCCTTGTTTTTTTTTTCTTTTCATGTGTAATGTCGACGATGGGCGAGGTTTGGCAGCAGGCAGCCGGAGGTGCGAGGTCCCCAAGGACAGCAGGTGCCAGGAGCTGTCATCCCAGGCGAGGCGAAAACCCCATCTCCCCATGTCGGAGACCTGACGTCAGCAGGACGGGGCAGGAAAGAAGGGAAAAACAGGAACGAGGACGAGACAGAGGGAGAAGACAACACAGAGACGAGGACGAAGACAAAGAAAGAAAACAGAAAGACAAATTTTTTTTTTAAGGAATTTAAGAGCAGCTTACATTGCAAATTTTTTGGATTCAACCCAGAGTTTTTTTTTATTGTAAATAGTGTATATATAGGTTTAGGGTACTTTAGAAAGTGTTTGTGACAAAAACCCTTCAGGTTTTTGTTTTCCGTGGGGGGGGGAAAGTGTCACGAAGGGTTCATTACCTATCACTCGCTTCTGGACTGTTGTCGCCTGGTCGCCCTGTATATCGTTTCACGGCAGGATCCGTGAGTGGGGGAGACCAGCGCGAGGACGGGCTAGAGGCGAGAGGCGTCATCACCCAGCTCGCTGCGAAGCCGTGCGGTCGAACCGAGACGACGACGCTAGCCGCCGAGACGCCCCCACGAACGCCGTGACCCTTTCGCCCGTCCTGGGAAGTTGAAGATAATAATTAAAGGTAGGACTGGGTTGTTTTAATTGTAAAGGGTAATAATTGTGTTAATAAATAGCTGCAATCATTATGATGACCGCCTTTTAATCAAGGATCCCGGTGCCCTCGTGACAATATCTTCGCTAGTAGTCCTTCTGTAGAATTTACTGGTGTTGAATTAACTAGTTCTTTTAGATATCCCCAGAAGTAAAAGTCCAAGGGATTTCGGTCTGGAGACCTCCGTGGCCATAAAACAGGCCCACTTCGACCTATCTATCGAAGGCCAAAAATGCTTGTTAAGTGTTGACGTACTATAGGGTTATAATGAGGTAGAGCACCATCATGCATGCAGCACATTTGTATTCTTCTTAGAAGATGCACGTCTTCCAATAAATTATTCAAATTTTGCTTAAAAAACTGCAAATAAATCTCACCATTATTCTTCCAAAACAAATGAACCTATAAGGTTATTTACGATAATGCCAGCCCATAGACATTTTATTATAATATGTCTATGTGCCAGCCTATACATTTACCACAGAGCATTGTTGTTGATTTTTATTAGCCCAAAACTGGAAGTTTGTGAGTTTATTATGCCGTCTCTTGTGAAACCGGCTTCATCGTTAAAGAAAATAGGGTTAGAAAAATTTATATTTACGTTATGTTGCTGCATAAACCAGTTGGAGTATTGAAGTCTTGCTGGATAATGATCCGGAGAGATAGCGTATACTTTTTAAACATGGTACGGGTGAAGTAACGGTTCTTTTAGAGTTTCAACCCATTATTTTGTGTCGCAAACTTTATTATGTTGTTTGAACGGTTGTCAGCAATATCTTGCAAAATTTGTTCCTTTACGTGAGGGTCTTCTGCTCTCCTGGGAGGTCCCTCACCGCTTCGTCACGGCAAAAATTACCCTGAATAAAAATCCTTCAAAAAATAAATTCGTTAACTCTAATAATTACTTTCTTATCATCTTTTTACCTGTTTCCCTTAGGTTTTGATCAATCCTTTGCAAGGTTTCTTGACTTGGCATTGTTCAGGCTGGAAATCTTTCAGAATAAAGTCTTCTTGCGTTCAAAGAGTTGGACAACGCTTCACTATAGGTTAAATGCATATCAGCATATTTTGCGTAAGAACATTCTTCCATTTTTTAAAATTATTTTTACTTGAAGGCGGTTTTGACAAGTTCCGTCAATAGTAATTCATTATGTAGGTATTAACAATAAGAACCTGATTTTCCCTGTTTGTGTTTAACATTAGTAACTTTTGAGTGTTACCCATATGAACCGATTTATCTCGAAAACCGCCAGTTTTATCAAAAGAAATTAAGAGTACCTTCTTTGAAGAGAAATGACCAGAGTATTTAAATAATCGGTTGTCAGTTTGTCAAATGACACCAGTCAAAATTTTGGACCAACGAATGTGGTGGCAAGTACGTTCCTGACTTCCCTGACAATGTAAAACATTTACAATAGTATGGTTTATTGACTCTTTATAGTCTCTATAAAATATTACAATTTCATTAAATTATACAAATCGGTTCAAGAGTTATAGCCAAAAAAGTAAATCGCTGGGTACCCCTTTGGAGCTCTTCTCTCCGTTAAGGGGCACTTTAGGATTTTTCGTTCTATGACAAATTGGGGTTATTTTGACCTCTTCTGTATGCTCCTGAGAAATTAGGCGGTACGTACGGGACACCCTGTATACACAATTTTTCATGCCCCTTTGACTTGTTGGCTTTATCTTCGTCAGGCGACTTCTCAAGAAATCTTTGGAGCTAAATACTGTTTGAATATTGTATTGTTATTGTAATCTTCTTATTGTTATTCCTATATATACCTCGTGGGATAGTCATTTGTGTTCAGATCCTTTTTAATGTTGTTAAGTTATTGTGAAAGATCTTCCTGGGAGTTACAGAGCGTGAATGCCCGGTCGACAAGTGTTTTCACTATTCCATGGTTGAGGCATAATTACCTGTGTGGTTTTGCTTCCTTCATACCGATGTTTGGATGTTATTGCTGTGTCCCCATGGTTGGTGCCAAGTTATTCATGTGATGTAAAAAAGCTTGTAGTTTGCCATCGCTTCAATTCCAAATAATAATAATAAATAATAATAATTACGTAGCGACGCCACAGTTTCGGTTTTATTTTTTCCTTTTCATTTGCCTCATTTTCCGAAGCCAAACATTCAAGAAGAAGGATCAATGGACCTGTCCAAACTATTCAAAGATACGACCATCAAGATTGTATCAGCAGATAAGGGAAATACGACCGTCGTGATAGATGTTGACACCTACAACTGAAAAATTAAAGAAAAAGGAAACTACTAGAGCATCTGAAAGGACCCCACTACCCACCATTGAAGGAAGAACACACCGAAGAAGCACGAGCGATACATTCCAGATATAACAGGAAGACGCTTTACACTGCATCACAGCAAACCTTCACATTTATATAGTTTACCGAAAATTCACAAGCCAATATGCCTCTACGGCCCATTACAACATATTCGCTAGTGAGTGGACCGCTTAACACAGCCGTCGCTTGTCATGTACGGAACTGGGCGACTACGGTTATTGTTGATGTTGATGTCCTTAATGGTCTCGCAGTGAGCGGGGTAATACGTATGCACCGAACAATAAAGGAAATGTTAGTTTACGTATGTAACAGTGTGAGTTTGTGAGTTATATACTGTCTATACAGGGTATTTCCTAAGTAATTTAAATTATTCCAGGTAGCTATTCCTAAGGGCTTTTTATGAAAAAGAATTCATATTAGCATAGGTCCAAAAATGTCTAGTTAAAACACAGGGGCTTTCAAACTTTAATTTTAATTTTGTTTTTGTTTATTACTTTAAAAACGGAATGTTTTCTTTTAAGCAAACTTTCAACGATTACACTGCTTATTGAGGGAACATTAAAGTGTAACCAAAAATTTAATCGCCTCACCAGGGGCGTGCGTGCAGGCAATGATATCCATAATTCTTTTTAAAAAATATGTATGCCCCCCGGCATTTTTAATTTTGTGACTATTTTCTGTAATCACCATTTAATACCTGACATAAGATGTCTATTGGCATTTTTTAAGTCGCCGCTTAGTTTTAGGGAAAATGCTATTTTGAGAAAAATAACGCAAGATTTGTTGTCAGATTTCTTTTAATAAATTAATAACATGTTAAAACTCTAATGAACAATTTCATTATTAAAATGCTAACACTAAATTAAGTGCTGAAAATGGCCACCATTGGCTATGATACTATACTCCTCGCCTCATTAATCCTCTAACCCGCCTCAAAACTCCGGGGGTGTTACGAATAATGTTACACGACTGTATTATTCGATTCTGTAGTTTTTGTTTTGTCGTAATTGGGGTAGTGTATATAAGCTGCATCAAATGCCCCAAAAAATCCAAAAGGTTTAAGTCTGGGACCGAATGGCCAACGTTGCGGACCCTCTCGCCCAATCCATTGATCTGGAAATGCGGTATTAAGGTACTCCCAAACAATTACAGCAAAATGAGAAGGTGCCAAACCATAAGGGACGTCCCAATGATAAAAAAATATTAAAAAAGTTAAATGATTTTCTTACTGCATTAATCCTAACAAAAGTCTAAGAGAAAGATAAAGGTTAAATTTAGTAAATACAGGTTGTCCCGAAATGGCGATGACAAATAAAAAAAAAAGGGTCCATAAAAGTCTAAAAAGAAGTTCATATTACTCGGGTTTTTATTTATAGATTCGCAATCATCCTCTAGCTCTGAAAAGAGCAATCATGCTGGGATGCCTCAAGAAACATCCAGTATATCTGCTATTCAGAACAAGGTTCCAACACTTGCTTATAATACCTCAGAAAAATCGACTGTACACGAAGATATTACTGCTCTTTTGGGTGACCCCCCTAGTTCTTCCACTAATACAGGCCCGAACATTCATGAGGAATTGTGTGTTTGCTGGTCGACCTTTACCAAAGAGGGTCTATCGGCAAATACACGGAAAGAACTTTTACTAAAGCATCCAGTACCTGCAAATTGCAGCACTCTGGGTGCTTCCTTATTAAATGAAAAAAAAAATTCTATTTTACCAGCTGAAATGTTGAGAAATAACAGATTCTTAATGGGGTTACAAGAACAATTCGGTGCTAGTCTATCTGCTCCCTAAGTCCACAAAAAGTGTGAAAAAAAGTTCATATTAACATATGTCCGTAAATACAGTGTTTTCAAAGTGTGTTTATGTTTAAATTTATTAGACCCATTGCAGACCTATGATGAACTTTTCTTTAATGTAGAATTATACCTTAAAATTTGTTATCGTCATTTCCAGACGCCCTGTATAAAAATGTTCTATCATGTTTGAATTGTGATGGATTGGTATTACAGATTATAGTTTCTCAACACTTTTGTTTAATTTATTTAAAATAAACAAAATTCTTAACGTTGTGCCCTAAATCAACTCATCGGCACTTAAAGTCCTTAAATCTTGTTTTAGCTCAACTCGCCAATGAAAAGACTTCTAACTAGCTACAGTGGCGGCTCATCGGATGAGGCAACTGAAGCAGCGGCTTACCGCCTCAGCACGCAGAAAGACAAAAAGTAAAATAATATGTCTCATTTTTCGTTATATATGTAGGTATTCAGTATTATTTTTATGTACATTTTGTAGTTATAATTCTTGACATTTATTTTGTCCTGACAAGTTGGCGAAGGAGTAAAAGCCGAGGACGAAATTGCAAGCCCAGGCTCCCTTCCGTTTGCCTCTAACTTATCGGCGATGTCGCACCCAGCGCATTGTGTCAACGGTGTTATTGGTTGAGATCGTTTAGGCAAACAGGAAAGAGATATTTTTCCCCTATGCCTCTCTTTTTCTTTGAGGCGCCAGGGGCATAGTTTCAATACGGCACGCGGGCTTACTTCTTCTTGAATTTTCAGGGAGTTGCCAGAGTGAATATTTTTTCAGAAGAATCTACAGATATACAACGTGTCCAAGATAAGGAGGGCCAGTACAGGGATCTCGGAAACCGTAAGAGATACGAAGTCGGTTAAATGGAGGTAAAGTTGCGCATTTACGTGCTTAATAATATGCCGTTTAGAAAGTTTTAAAATTCCGAGTAGTTCCGGAAATATCCGGAAAAAACCGAAATTTTGAAAAATCGTTTTATTTTTTCCTGGTTTTTTTTTGAGACCGAATTCTAAAATAAATTGCACTTTTACATTGCCACTTTTTCCGCTCTATCTAACAACGTTAGTTGTTTTGTAATCCGACGAGTCGTCTTCGAGGGGCCATTATCAACTTTCTTTTTTTAAATACGGTCCTGTTTTCCCGATATTGGAATTTGAGAGCTTTTTTTCTTCCGAATGCAACGATGTATGACACATTGTGGTTTAATGACGTTTCGAGTGTTTTTTGAACAACATCAGGAGATTTTGGGATACGGTCCTGTATTTCTCCTAATTTTATAAATAATATCTCATAAGTAAGCTCTAAATTTTTACTTATGTTGGACTAGTTTAATAAATAACAAATAATTTAATTATAACCCACAAATAAGTGAACAAAAAATATACAGAAACATTATTTCAAACTTCTGTTGATTCGAGATTTAAAAGAAAAGTAGGCGTTTGAAACAAAAAAATTAAGATGGTGACGCGTTATTTGTTTCACTTGACATTCTCATTGTGATCGTTGTCAACATTTGAAAGCATTTTAAGAGGTTTTGTATTTTCCAGAAAATATGGTATATAATTTTACAAATGCTGAAAAGTTTGATATTCTATCGTGTTTTATTTTATCTCAAAAAAACTGTTATGTGGCAGAGCCCATGCATTTGGAGAAGTATCCAGAAAGGAGACAACCAAATAAAAGAACATTTAGTAAGTTAGTGACTAATCTCAAACAACACGGTTCATTTAGAAAACCCGTGCTATCTCGAAAAAAGCCCAGCAAAATAGAAAAAGTCAACAACGTATTGTTAGCTGTTGTTGAAAACCCCGGAATATCAACTCGGAAAATTGAAAAAAGTTAAGGTGTAGCGAAATCCACAGCGCAATTTATTTTACAGAAAGAAAGTTTTCATCCATACAAATACAGAATTTGCCAAGGATTAAGGCCAGGTGATGCAGAAAGACGGCGAATATTTTGCGAGTGGTACACCAGAAAATGTCAGGAGACTCACAATTTTCCCTACAAGGTAATATGGTCCGATGAGAGCATGGTTACTAAGAATGGAATTTTTAATAGAAGAAATGTTCATTATTGGTCGAAAGAAAATCTTCATTTATACAAAGAGTCCAGACACCAACATCGGTTTGGATTTAATATGTGGGCTGGAATTTTAGGTACAAAAATATTAGGCCCATTTTTTTATCATCAAAATTTAACTTCTGAGCATTACCTAAACTTACTCCAAATCGATTTGGAGGAAGCTCTGGATAATCTGCCTCTAATGGAATCTTACGAGTGTTAGTTTCAACAAGATGGTGCGCCTGCACATAATTCTAGAGCAGTTAGAGAGTACCCTTCTGTGCGCTTTCCTGGAAAACTGATTGGCACGTATTCTGAAACACCGTGGCCAGCACGTTCGCCTGATATGACACCGTTAGATTTTTTCCTCTGGGGGTATGTCGAAAATTATGTTTATAAACACAACTTCGAAACAGAAGACGAATTTAGGAGGTTGGTGCTTGAAGCCTTTCAAAGTATTACGCCAGAAATGTTGTCAAATGTTTCAGAATCGACAGTGAGAAGATGTTATTTGTGCTTAGAAAATAACGGAAATCATTTTGAACACCTGATTATGTAGTTCCTAACGTTTTCTGTTGCTCGTTTTATTAGGTACTGTTTTGGTGTGTTTTTGTTCACTTATTGTTGTTTATTATTAAATTATTTGTTTATTGTCAAATTATTTGTTATTTATTGAACTAGTCCAACATAAGTAAAAATTTAGCTTACTTATGAGATATTATTTATAAAATTAGGAGAAATACAGGACCGTATCCCAAAATCTCTTGAAGTTGTTCAAAAAACCCTCGAAACGTCATTAAACCACAATGTGTCATACATCGTTGCATTCGGAAGAAAAAAAGCTCTCAAATTCCAATAACAGGAAAACAGGACCGTATTTAAAAAATTGATAATGGCCCCTCGAAGACGACTCGTCAGATTACTTACAAAACAACTAACGTTGTTAGATAGAGCGGAAAAAGTGGCAATGTAAAAGTGCAATTTATTTTAGAATTCGGTCTCAAAAAAAACGCAGAAAAAAATAAAACGATTTTTAAAAATTTCGGTTTTTTCCGGATATTTTCAGAACTACTCGGTATTTTAAAATTTTGTAAACGGCATATTATTAGGCACGTAAATGCGCAACTTTACCTCTATTTAACCGACTTCGTATCTCTTACGGTTTCCGAAATCCCTGTACTGGCCCTCCCTATCTTGGACACGTTGTAGAAGAAATTGTATAAAGGTCCAATGTCCAGTTTGAAATCAAAGACTAGACACAATAGAACTGTGGTGTGGCAACAATGATATTGATTAAACACAGGATAACATCGACTCGTGGATTCCGTGATTCGAGCGAAAATTGTTTATTTACGTGATTTACCGACGTTCGCGTTTTCAACCCCGTTTCTTGGTTTGTGTCTTAAAATTTTTAGTATCTTAATGCTTTTTGTGTGCGTCAATTTTTCAAGGCGTTACGAAGCGAAGAAAAGGTAAATTCTGCATGGCGAAAGACCTAGTTCCTAGCTAACGAAAAAAAAAGGACGGGTGGAAATATACACGAACCTTTCAAACATCTTGGTATAACGCAATAAGTGGATTCGCGAAAGTCATTTTAAACAACGTCTTAGCCGTGCTTACATTTAGGTATAGTTAAAAACTTTGAAAAAACTTAAAAAAACAAAGAACGATCTTATTTATTGTATTGAAAGTCACATTAAGGAGGTTATCCAACCCCAAAATAATTTTGGGAATATTACATAACCAACATATTTTTTTTCAACATTAGAAGGGGCAACAACATTTTTTCATGGATCCGCGAGACGAACATCTGTTTTGGGTAGAATAATCGGAAAAGAATGCCACAGTCAAATGACACAAGATTGTTTTCCCGATCAAAAAACTAATTATTTGCTGCCAGTAACTATGAAAAGTTAATTTTGGTGATTCAAGATATTGCTAATAATACAGCATCTGGAGAAGAATCAAGTCTAATTGCAAATGGGTACCTGCATAATTTCAACAATTTTGAGTTATCCTTATGGACTTAATTTTTAATGACATTTTTTTGATAACGACGTCCTATACCTAGTGCTACAACAATGAAATATAAATGTTAATATTTGCCAATCCTAAATAAATATTGCTAACAATCGACTTAAGGAGTTGCGTGCTGAAATAGCTATTTGTGTATCTCGCTCAGACTGACAATGTATGACTTTGCGCTCGAATTACACAGATGATTTTTTCTACAAACGGGGTTTTTGTAAAAATGTTTGTTAAAATGTATTTACTGCAAAATAAAAATTACAAATTATATAAATTCATATTATTTATTTAAATTCCGTCTTATTGGTCACAAAGTTTGCAACATGTTGCAAACACCCCTTAACGCATATTTTGAAAATTGGGTGAAACATGGGGAACACCAGATGTTTTATGATTATGGTCAAGGTAATTAGGCGAGCCAGCGTTTTGGTTACTTTGTCGCTCGGCTTGAGAAAGCCCAAACGCTTGTCGCATTACGATTCACAAGACAAAACAATGATGAACAGCAGATTTACTAGAAATACAAAATGTTGTATTATGAAATACTGGATTGTATAATTTCTCAGCTTCAGACAAGGTTCCAAGACCTTCATAAATTTTCATTTTTATCTTTACTTGGCGGTTCAAAATATTACTATCTTATTAAAGTATTTCCAATCCATCTAATGGAGAGGAGCAATTTGAGAAGAAAGGCGAAGGCAAATCAGAATATTCAGTGGAAACCCTTTAAATCATTTACAAACAAAATTGACCGATATTTTTCCTGAGGTTTACAAATCAGCAACTTTGATTTTAACGATCCCTGTTACAAGTGTGCCATCTGAAAGAAATTTTTCATGCTTAAAGAGGGTAAATACCTACCTTCGAAATACCATGGCCCAAGAAAGATCTATTGCTCTTTTTATGTTTTCCATAGAAAAGAATTATTAATATCCTTTTAGAAGATAGTCACTGTTATGACGTGATTATAGACAAGTTTGCTTTATTAAAAGACATGCGCTTCAATTTCACTTAACAAAAGCAATTATTAATTTAATTGTTTTGTCCTGTCAGAAGTAACTAAAAACACCATTCAAGTACTGCGCTTAAGAATTATTTACTTTACACTGAAAACTTGTTCTCCAAAATACTACTAGGTGTACAGGGTCATTCCGTATATATTGATCCATATACTAGCGACATTATTGATAGATTTATCAAAAAACTAAGGTGAATAAAGTTGTAGAATCTTTTCTATACTTTTTAAAAAAATTATTAGAAAAAACAAAAGACTGTTGGAACTTGAAAACTTTTGCACGAGCTGTGTTATTTTAAATGGAACACCCTGTATATTAATAGATATTTGGGAAGAGCATTTTTTACTGATTTCAAAAATATATAGTTAGATACCTTTCTGACAAGCCATTTAGAAAATATTTTAAATTAAAATTTTCTTTAAAAATTAATATTAAAATCGGGGTAGCCATGGATTAATTAAACAATTTATTAATTGTTTAATTTGTTTAATTTATTAAAACACATACATAACAGGCAAAGCTGCCCAAATAGTACATACATACCTTAATCTAAAATATAACAACAACAATTTGCAAAATATATTATAAGTTACAGTGGAAGATGTAAGAAATAAGAAAAGCAGCAATCCATTCTCTTGCGTGTTGGTGCTTATTCAAACTTACAAATAGTAACAAGATACTGTCCCTAATAGAATAATAGCTCTTTACAACTATATTGCAAGCAATTGAAAATCGCAAAAGGTCATCAGGAACAGTCTCAAACAGCCTATCAATTCTATTTTTAAAAGTATAAGATTTACAATCGAAATTAAAATTGTGCCGAATAAACCTATTGTGCCATCTCATAAACCTATGGAGAACTTCGTTCTTACTGACATCTATTCGGTTGTATTGCAGAGAAAACGTCTCGTGCAATCTTGTTGTTCTAGAAGGAACTCTAAGGTTTAATAGACCAAGTAGGTCAGGCCAGTCTATTTGGTTTGTGATAACTTTGTGGCCGAAAGAGAGAGTGTGTTTAATTTTCCAATGACTCCAGACCTAAAGTATTTAAACGCTTATTGTGCGTAAGTGTCGCTTTATCAATCTTCAATTTATAAAGTAAAAAGTTGGCAAACTTTATTTGAACTCGTTCAATTCTGGCAATGTGGGTCCTATAAATAGGAGACCATACGATGCTGCAATGGTCGAGATGACTTCTGGCCAAGGAAAAGTATAGTGATTTAAGCACTTCGATATTCCTAAATTCACCACATTGCCTCATGATAAAACCTGCCATTCTAAACGCCCTAGAAATCACCCAGTCAATATGCTGTATAAACCTCAGCTCACTGTTGAACAAAACACCAAGATCATTTACTGTTGTTACGCGTGTTAATTCACAGTTCCCAATTAAGTAGTTATGTAAGACTGGGACCTTTTTTCTTGTAAATGAAATAACTTTGCACTTTTTAATGTTTAGTTGCATTTGATTGTTAGTACACCACAGATTTAAGCGCGTGATATCTGACTGCAAAAGAATACCATCATTGGCGTTATTGATTACCCGGTAAATTTTAAGATCATCTGCAAAAAAAAAAGCAGCAATGTTGAAGGTTACTTCCCAGGTCGTTTATAAATAATAAAAACAAAACTGGACCCAAATGGAAACCTTGCGGTACTCCAAAGTGGACAATGATCTTCTTTGACGTTACACTACCCATCTTGACAACTTGCGTACGACCTTCGAGGTAACTCTTGAACCAAGTGAGTAAGTAGTGGGGGGCAGACTCCATTCAACTCTAACTTATAGAGTAACATTCGATGACTAACGCGATCGAATGCCTTCTGAAAATTAAAATATACTGTGTCGACCTGTAGACTTGCATCTAGGGAGGAAGGCAGAAAATTTAAAAACAAACTTAAATTAGTATGACAAGCTCGACCTGGAAAAAAGCCATGTTGATATTGTGACATTTTGTTCCGGAAAGCTTTAAAGAAGACTTCGGTAACAATATTTTCCAAGATCTTCGTTCGATTACCACTCTTGAATAAAGCTGTAACACTTGCAAATTTCCACGAGGATAGGAAGACACCAGTAGTGAGTGATAAGTTATAAATGTAACTAAAAGGCACTGCAAGGGTAGGGCTGCAATTTAAAAGGAATATCGGAGGTATCATATCTGGCCCAGTACTCTTATTAACATCCAAATCAATCAGCTTGTGGAAAACAATGCCATCATCAATACAGATCTTGTGAAGATTAATTTCGCTAATAACAGGGAGCTGTATGTCATGTTGAATGTCGCCACACTGAACATAAACTGACTGAAAATATTCAGAGAACAAATCAACCAATTCAGTAGGATTGTTAGAAAGAGTACCATTATAATTTATTTCTCTTGGATATCCCACAACCTCGCACTTTGATCTAATGTAGGACCACAGGGATTTAACGTTTCTTAAAATATTAAGCTGGGTACTGTTCATAAACCTATTATAGTCTAAGTTAATAGATGTTTTAGAGTTTCTTCTTAATTATTTATACGTAGTCTCGTCTGTCGGCAGTTTAGTTCTATTGTATTTATTAAATGCAGTATTCTTTTTAGAGATCAGATTAATAGTTTTTTTTGAGAAATAAGATGGGTATTTTAAAGTGCTTACAGGTTTCCTTGGAACATGCGTATCAATGGCAGTATAAATTATAGAGTAAAATATTTCGATAGCTAAATCGACGTTTAGACTACACAATCTCAAAACACCCCAGTCAATGCTTCCAAAATGGTCGTTAAGTGAGTCATAGTCAGCTTTAAAAAAATTTAAATGTTCCACTGAGGTGTTCTGCTCAATTCTTACATCTATTGGAGGGTGATGGGCGTCGACTGGCGCTAAAGGTTCATCACACTTTTTAACAGAAATTTCCGGTACATTAGAAAAAACCAAATCCAGCGTGGTGTTGTTAAAATTGAAGATCTTATTAAGCTGGACTAGATCATACAAACAACAAGAGTTATACAAAGTTTTTTCACAGTCAATGTTAGATATTAGATATATATATATAAGCATAAATCAAAAGTATCGTGTATTTTAGCTCTGCTTTCCAGTTGAATTTTCAGTGATTTATAGCCATTAAAAAATTCTCATTTTTGCACCAGTTGTGTATTGTTGTGCATTCATTGTAGTGTGTAAATAGCGTAATTATATGCATCATAGTTTTGAAATTAAACCATTTTGAAGTGAAAACAATAGGACAACATCAAGTAAACAAACTCTTTTTTGTATACTTTGAATGATAAACAAACAGTGTATGAAGCATATTGTTATCTTGAGATTGATAGTCCAGGCAAATTCGCGAATTATTGGTGTGTTTTCTGGATTTTTGGACAGAGCCGGAGATATTCTGATATAGTATGGATAAAAAATGTGCAAGTTGCTCTAAAAAAGGTGAAGTCTTCCCATGTGACAGCTGCAAAACTCTCCTTTGCTCGACATGCGGTGATCTTACTCCCTCAGAAGTTAGATGTATGCAACTTAAAAGCAAAAGGAAGCTGATATTTCTCTGTGAAGATTGTGAAACTGGATTCTGGAAGGTGCCTAGCCTGACCAAAGACCTCAATGAATTTAAAGATCATTTAACCGCCCTCCAAGTTCAATTTACGGAATTTAAAGAAACCTATCCCGAACAGCCACAGACACAAGATCAGGATATCGGGGGCTCGGTGGGACCTCTCAAGAACAGCAATACTGGGACTGACCTGTTAGAGGAATTTTATGATCGAGAAAATAGGAAGAAAAACATTATTATTTTCGGAATGCAGGACAACACAGATCAGGATATTAATAACACCATCAAACTCATCAACGATATTTGTCCTGCACTGGCCCTTACCAGAGACACGACTAGAATACACCGTCTTGGACGCCAACACGAAAACAAACCAAGACCTATAAGGATAATCTTTAAGTCTGAAGAAATAGTAAGAGATATTATACGCAATGCAAACAAACTAAAACAATTCGACCAATACAAATCCATAAACGTTAGCACCGACAAGACTCCAAAACAACTTCAAGATTACAGAGAAGCCAAGAAAAAACTATCTGAACGTTTAAGCGCAGGGGAACAGAACCTTAGGATAAAGTACCATAATGGTGCTCCTAAGATTGTCAACACTGTCCCAAAAAACTATTGAACTCAGCTCAGAAGCCTTCTGGCGACATCGACGAACATCGCTTGATAACCATGGTCTATCAAAATGTGAGAGGACTAAACACAAAGATTCAAGAGTTTTATACTTCAGTATCAAGTGCAGAGTACAGCATTGTGTCATTGTCTGAAACCTGGCTGCAGAGCAGTGTGCATAATGGAGAACTTTTCCATGACAACTATACCGTGTTCCGAAAGGACAGAGACCTCAATGCACTTGAAGTTACGAGAGGGGGAGGTGTGCTGCTAGCTGTGCGGAATGATTTTAAGTGCTGTCAACTTGATCTATCTTGCTTTCAAAGGTTAGTTCCAAGCGTTGATGTTGTCGGATGTAAAATATTTCTTAATCATCAACCATATTATTTCTTTGCAATCTATATTCAACCAAGTACTGTCATAGAGCGATATGTCCAAGTGTTTGAATGCTTTGAGTCATTAACATACCTCCATAATAGCAATACTGTCGTGATTGGGGACTTTAATACACATTTTCAGCCATTGGAGGTAAGTCATAATATTAATTTAAATACTAAACTCTCAACTTTGCATGAATTTTTGACCCTATTTAATCTCACACAACAAAATAATGTCTCAAATAGATTTAATAGCATGCTTGATCTTGTTATAACTAATGTTCCATGTGAAGTCTCCAGGGAAGCATCACCACTGGTTCTGGAGGATGCCTATCACCCGGCCCTTCAAATATCATTGCATGTCGCAGGTCGCTTATCTCAAAAAAATTTTCCTATTACAACCTCAAATAAAAGGTACAATTTTGGTAAGGCCAACTTTGCTCTTCTTTATAATTTAATATTGGATATTGATTGGGAGCATCTTTATCTTTTACAAGATATTGATGCAGCAGTTGAATGTTTTTACTCCAAGCTAACAGATGTGTTTGATCGTTCAGTTCCCATCCTGAGGTTGAGAAAATCGGGGTACTCCTATCCAGCCTGGTACACAAGGGATTTAATTCAAAGTATAAAAGAAAAGTCAGCATTGCATAAAAAGTGGAAATCCACCCATTTGGAATATTATTACGAAAGATTTAACATGGCTAGGTCATATACAAAACAGCTAACAAACAAGACTTACAGAAATTACATAAATTCAATTCAAAACTCTATCAAAGATGATCCAAAAAACTTTTGGAAATTTATTCAAAATAAAAAAAGGAAATCACGAATTCCGTGTTCCATGCTGGATGGCGAGACTGAGCTGGACTCACCCGAGAGTATTGTGCGGTCGTTCTCCAGATACTTTAAGAGTGTGTTTTCACCTGCCAATGATGACTATGAAGCTCCTAACCCAGAACCCGGAATATGTCAGAATATATCATTAAAATGCTTAAACGAGGAGGAGGTGCTCAAGTCTCTTAAAGGAATAAAGCCCAAATTAACCTCTGGTGTAGACCAGATTCCAGCATTTATCATTAAAGATTCTGCCCATGTCCTGGCTAAGCCGCTCTGCTTTTTATTCAATCTGTCTCTCAGAACCTACAAGTTTCCAGATTTGTGGAAGATAGCACGTATATGCCCCATATTAAAGTCAGGTCAGTCCAATCTTATTACTAACTATCGACCGATTGCATTGCTTTCGAACTTTGCTAAAGTCTTCGAGATGTCTGTATACGAGCGCATTTTCTATCAAATCAAAAATCTAATTTCCTCAGAGCAACATGGTTTTTATCAGCAACGATCTACAGTGACAAATTTAGCATGTTTCACACAATTCATTTATCAATCGTTTCATGATAGGAATCAGGTGGATGCGATCTTCACAGACTTCTCTAGGGCGTTTGACAGATTGGACCATGGCATAACGCTAAGAAAAATGCGGGAGTTGGGCTTTGACGAGGGCTTGGTTCAGTTTTTTAAATCCTATTTGGCAGATCGACATCAATTTGTTGAGTATTCGGGCTACAGATCGGACATATTCGTCGCTACAAGTGGAGCACCGCAGGGCAGTAACCTGGCTCCACTTATTTTCTCAATATTTATTAATGACATTACAACAAACATAACGAGTGAGAGGCTGCTCTTTGCCGATGACTTCAAGATATTTCGCCAAATTTCAGATCCCAGGGACTGCATTGAACTTCAAAAGGATTTAGACACGATATGCGAGTGGTGTATGAGGAACAAACTACCCCTAAACATAGGTAAATGTAAACAGGTAACATTTTCTTTAAAACCCGATGACTTTAACTTCCACTATAGATTAGATGGGATGGATTTGGAGAGGTGTGATGGTATTAAGGATTTGGGTGTATATATGGATAAAAAAATGTCGTTTTCCCAACACATTCAAGACACAACCCAATCAGCTTTAAGAGCTCTAGGTTTTCTAATGCGCTCCGCTAAATCATTTCACGATGTGACCTGTTTAAAAGTTTTATACACTGCCCTTGTAAAATCGAAATTGGATTATGCATCTTTAATATGGTCTCCAAATTACAAAATCCATATAGACAAATTGGAGTATGTACAGAGAAGATTCTTGAAGTTTCTGTGCCTCAAGATGGATGGTTACTACCCAGTCAGGGGTTTTAACCACATCACTCTGCTCGAGCGCTTTGATATGAGTTCCTTGGAGGATAATCGAAAATATTTCTCTTTGATATTTCTATTTAAGCTAACTAATAATCTAATAAACTGCCCTAAATTACTTCAGCAGATTAATTTTAATATTCCGGCATATCGCTCTAGACAGCATGATCAGTTCTACCTTAATGTACCATATACAAATGTTGAGAAAAAAGCACCATTATATCAGGCATGTAACAACTTCAACAACATTGGGGCTGGTTCAGATCTTGATATCTTTGGCAATACCCTCGATACATTTAAGAAAACAGCAGCACGCCTTACTTTGCGTCGAGTTGTTTAATTTCCACTTATTGTTACTACTATACTGTAACATTGTCAAACCATTACAAAAATTTCTTGTTTTTCCTTTTTTAAAACTAGTCTATATATACACACATTTATAATGAATAAAATTGTCATGTACTAATAATGCTCAGTTTGTTGAGTATTTAGTTTTAAGTAGATACCTTTTGGTTTAGTTTGATTGGTTTGATTCTTAGCTTAATTTAGGTATATTAATTACTCTAATACTATGTTGTGGCATTTACTGATAAATTATCTTATCATTAGGTAGGTTTCCTACCTGTTGGATAATAAACGATAAATAAATAAATAAATAAATATTAAAACACTATCAGAGTTATCATTTCGTTCACTGAGATAATGCGAATTAACATTCACATAGTGATTGTCTTTAGCGTCTATGGGTACAATGGAATTTACAAAGTTTGGCAGGTTATAATCCACAATAAGTACCGTGGTAGATTTGGCATAATTGTCACTTATTGACGCGATGCTGATTGCGTGATCCTCGTAAACGTTGACTGGAGATAGTGATGGTATATATATAATCCGCAGAGGATGTAATGTTTATCATTAAACGTTACACCAACCAAGAGCTCTTTAACAGAATTGACAGGTAGGTACGTCATAAACTACGGAGAGCCATGTAGCCCTTACTGCAATTAATACACCTCCTCCGCGTCTCTTGCCTGTAATTTTAGGATTTCTATCTTTTCTGTAGACAACGTAACTGCTAGGAAACACTTCTTCACTAGAGATTCCATCGTTTAACCACGTCTCATTCAAAACGATAATGTCGTAATTAGAATTCAACACTTCTCTGATGAATTGCGTGGTTTTTGTTTGAAGTCCTCTGATATTTTGGTAATACAGAAGGATTGTCGCTATACATTTTGTGCCGGATCTTGAAGTGGCGGAAAAATCCGGTCTGGATTTGTTTCCGACTGTATATACAGGGTGACTCGGATCTAAATGTACATACATCACCAGGAGATAGTGGACATCTTGGGGGTTCTAAATAATCTATCTTTAGTGGGTCCATCTTTCCTCGTTCCTTAGATACAGAGTGTTTTATAAGGTTTGGCTCATTTTTTTTTTGCCATAATTCTTTTAGCACCCGGTATAAAATGTTCATATTCGGTGGAAATATTTTGAGTAGCTATCGCTTCAAAATGCGGTATGAAAAATTTTTTGAAATTCAGTTCCGGACTTTAAAAACAAGCCTGATTTCATTTTTATAAATTCAACACCCTGTATATCATATTTTTGTCAATTTTATTTTTTATTTGAAAAACACATAAAAAACTAATTCTAATGACATACTTATCAAAATCCCCGCACTCGCCGCTCAGCCATAATAAATTGCTCTTCTTTAGATGATGAAACACATACAAAATAATAACTATTTTTATACCGACAATAATACCAATAATAAGAAATAAACCAAAGTAATAAAATAGCGGCGTGTTAAAATTTGAAAATTTTCAATTCAATTTGACTCCATGGCTCGGCACCTCAGAACAACGAAATATTGGGGGGCAACAAAACATAATAAGTCATTGTCAGTTGTAACCTGTCAGATTTTTGGGCATTATGAGGATATTTTTGTTAAACATTTATTTCTCGTTTAAAATGCCCCATCAATTTTCAAACCAAGAATACGCTGATATAATATTTGTATATGGATTTTGCGATGGTAACGGGCGAGCCGCTTCTCGAGAGTAGGAATTAAGGTTTCCTGGAAGAAGATGTCCAAACCACCAAACATTTTCAAATGTATTTTCTTTTGTTCGTAAACAAGGACATTTTCCGACTCAAAATAATATTGATCAGCCTGTAAGACACCCAGTTCAACAGGAAGAAGACATTTTAAATTTGATTGAAGACAATCCAAAAACATCCACAAGGAAAATTGCTAGACGTCTGCATATAACGCAAAAATTAACCCATTCAACAA
The DNA here is from genome assembly GCA_963920685.1 of Polydrusus tereticollis. Taxonomy (NCBI): domain Eukaryota; kingdom Metazoa; phylum Arthropoda; class Insecta; order Coleoptera; family Curculionidae; genus Polydrusus; species Polydrusus tereticollis. The sequence goes on from OY987335.1 coordinate 54,780,759, forward strand.
TAAAAAATAAAGGCTTATATCCTTATCATATCCAAGAGGTACAAAGGTTGGAACCAGGTGATTATGCTAACCGTTTGGTTTTTTGTCAGTGGATTAGGAGGCACCAAAAAGATATTCACCGGACTTTGTGGACCGATGAAGCTCAGTTTACCAGAGATGGAGTCAACAATTCCAGAAATTGTCATCTATGGTCTCTAGAAAATCCAAATGCTATTAGGCAGTCGCACTCGCAACATAGATTCTCTATAAATGTTTGGGCAGGTATAATCAATGGTAAATTGATTGGCCCACACATCTTTGAAGAAAGATTAGATGGAAACCAATATTTACACTTTTTGGAAAACATTTTGCCAAATGTTCTCCAAAATGAGAATGTTAATTTAAGAGGAATGTATTTCCAACACGATGGAGCCCCTCCACATTATGCAAGAATTGTTTCCGAACTTTTAAACAATAGATATCTCAACAGATGGATAGGTCGTGGGGGGCCCCATTCTTGGCCAGCAAGATCTCCCAACTTTAACCCGCTGGACTTCTTTTTTTGGGGGGGGGGGGGGGTATATGAAAAATTTAGTTTACGAGGAAGAAATTAATACACGGGACCAGCTCTTGCAAGGCATTATCACTTCATTTCAGGAAATAAAAAATAGACCAGGTGTAATCAGAAGTTCAAGTTTAAATTTCAAAGTTTAAAGTTCAAATTTAAATATCAGAGGAAGAAAATGTGAAGAAGTTAATGGTGGGCATTTTGAAAATATTCTCAAATAATTATGTTTTTGTTATTTTTGTTATTATTGGTATTATTGTCGTTATAAAAACAGTTAATATTTTGTATGTGTTTCAACATCTAAAGAAGAGCAATTTATTATGGCTGAGCGGCGAGTGCGGGGATTTTGATAAGTATGTCATTAGAATTAGTTTTTTATGTGTTTTTTAAATAAAAAATAAAATTGACAAAAATATGATATACAGGGTGTTGAATTTAAAAAAATGAAATCAGTCAGTCTTGTTTTTAAAGTCCGGACCTGAATTTCAAAAAATTTTCATACGGCATTTTGAAGCGATAGCTACTCAAAATATTTCCACCGAATATGAACATTTTATACCGGGTGCTAAAAGAATTATGGCAAAAACAAAAATGAGCCAAACCTTATAAAACACTCTGTATCTAAGTAACGAGGAAAGATGGACCCACTAAAGATAGATTATTTAGAACCCCCAAGATGTTCACTATCTCCTGGTGATGTATGTACATTTAGATCCGAGTCACCCTGTATATATATATATACAGGGTTGGGCAAATGTTCCGGAACGGCTTAATTACAAGCGAACGAAAAGTGATATCGAATCGGGGTTTTGGGCAATCTATGGGACAAAAATTTTACTATTTGACTGGTATACCATATGTCAGTAATGTCACCAACTGTCAAGTGTCGACGATATTTTTTTATTTTTTTAAATGGAACACCCTGTATATTATCAGATATTCTAGATCTTCAATAAATTACAAATATTTTTCATATAGCATACCATATGATTAAATTCAACTGTTTCGGAAATACGGGCAAATGAATGTAGTACATTTTATTTAAACAAAACCAAGGTAATAACTTTAAAACACAATAATATAAAATAATGGTTATTTAATTAAATGTTCAAAATGTCGTCCTTCAGCCACCTGACAGTGTCCAATCCTGTCGGAAAATTCAGAACGCACGTTTTGCAAATGTTCACGAGAAATAACATGCACAGCATCTAAAATTCTGTTTTGAAGATCCTCCAAAGTCTTAGGTTGTGTACGATATACGACAGTCTTTAAATGACCCCAGAGGTAGAAATCTAGAGGTGTTAAATCTGGAGATCTAGGAGGCCATTCAATGGACCCTCTCCTACCTATCCACCTTCCAGGAAAAGTTTGATCTAAATAATTTCTGACATGTATACCAAAATGAGCTGGCGCCCCATCTTGCTGAAACCAAATGTCATTCGCTAGTATTTGATCGTTAACCTGATCATGATATAAATTAATCAAATTTGGTATAATTCTATTTCGAAGCAGATCTAAGTAGTAAATAGATGTCAAGTTTATCAAGGAAGAAAGGCCCAATAATATGGTTTCCAATTATACCTGCCCACACATTTAATTTTTGGGGGTGTTGCGTACGGTGCTCAATCATCCAATGGGGATTACGGTCTGACCAGTATCGACAGTTGTGCCTATTGACGAAACCATTAAGACAGAATGTAGCCTCGTCAGAAAATAAAATACGACTTACAAAGTTAGGTTGTAGGTCTATGTAGTCCATTATTTCTTGACAAAATTGCATACGCCTATCAGGATCGTCCTCTGATAGTTCTTGAAGCAAGCTGACTTTATAAGGAAACATTTTATTTTTTTTGAGGATTCTTCTAATTGATTTTTCGCTGTTTTCATGTGCAAGAGCAAGCTTTGGAACTGACGTCTGTGGTTCTTCTTGCAGGGCAAGCAAAACATCCAGGGATTTCTCGTCATTTGTAGCAGTTTTCGGACGACCTGTTTTTGGCAAGTTTTTTACCGTACCCGTATGCTCAAAGTTATGGAATATTCTATTAGCAGTTGATTTAGAAATGGGATCTCGAACAGGAAAACTTTGATTGAAAAGGTCGGTTGCTTCTTGAAAAGATCTCCGTCTATCCCCATATCCTATCATCATAAGCAGAGTAATCCGTTCTTGTTCAGTTAGCTGAACCATAGTTTTATCAGTTATATCAGAGGTTTAGTCGATAAATAAAAAACTCGCACAACTCACTTAATACAAATAAATAAAAATTAAATAGGAAATGTGTCAGAGTGACACTTGGGAGTCATGGAAACTAAGACTTTTATTTGGAATGTCATAATAAAAGAAATATGTTGCTTGATTTTTAAACAAAATGTAATATGGGCTTTCTAGATTCATTTGCCCGTATTTCCGAAACAGTTGAATTTAATCATATGGTATGCTATATGAAAAATATTTGTAATTTATTGAAGATCTAGAATATCTGATAATATACAGGGTGTTCCATTTAAAAAAATAAAAAAATATCGTCGACACTTGACAGTTGGTGACATTACTGACATATGGTATACCAGTCAAATAGTAAAATTTTTGTCCTATAGATTGCCCAAAACCCCGATTCGATATCACTTTTCGTTCGCTTGTAATTAAGCCGTTCCGGAACATTTGCCCAACCCTGTATATGTATCGGTCCATCGTTGTTCCCTCCATGATAAACACCAGGCGGACCGACCTCCGGTATTTCTATTACAGTTACAACGTAATGTTTGTATATATAGACTTGGGGGAGGAGCCTTATTACGTCTTTCAAGAGAGGGGTAAAGAATTGTACCAAAAAAAATTATATATATTTCCAAGTTAAAATGTAGTATTAGTTCCCTCTGAATTTATATATTTTAATTATGGTAATTACTCGTAGTTCCCTCCAGCGCAGTTGCCATTTTGTGGAGGGCGCTACGTGTTATTATTATTGTGTCCTTATATTCTTTAAAGGTGTAATGAAATAGGGTATTCGTGAAGGTTTAGCAGGCGCGAAAAAAAAATAAAAGTGTTGAAGTTTCTAAGACAAACATATTTATTTATTCTTTTATCTTAATATTTATTGAATTTTTGACTTAACTGGACCATATCGTTAAAGTTTTTGATTATAATAAACTCTTTTATCTATCACCTCTTATCACAATTCGCTAACGGGTTTAAGGCGGCCGATTTGTACCAATCCTGAATAATTGATTGTTGGCAGTAAGCTTTATCATCTACCAAAATTTCAACTCGCCAACCCCTTAAATAAGGATCCTTCACCTTAGACATTTTTTATATTACAGAAATAAGTATCCAACTTTTTGGCGCTATTTGGATTTTTCTACGCATATTCAATTTTATTTTTAATCTGTACTCTGCAGGTAGAAATGGTATAATTGTAGTGATGGTCTAGAATACTGATTTGCCCCATAGCTATGATTGCGGCAAATATATAGACGTACAAACCCCAGTCATAAGGGTTGTATTGTTTGTGTACCTCTTTTGGAATGTATAATTTCCAATCTTCAACGGTAAAGGTTTTTTTTATAAAAAATATTGTATGCCGCATAAACTGGAAATAAACAATACAATTTGATTTATTTTGAGGCACTATAGTAATGCTGTCCAGATATAATTTATTGCCTTCTTAATATAACACCACAGTGTTACAGTGGTTATGTTTTGTTATAGGACATAAATACTATACGTTATATAACACTCTAATGAAAATATTGTTATGGATAAACGGAACCTATCCATGATAAGTAAGAGTAAAAAATATCAAAAACTGATTTGGATAGCTTGCCAGATTGAGCTAGTCGGCCAATTCGCTGTAGATCCATTTTCTTTTTCTATTCCGACAGTCGCCTAGCTGATGTATATTTCTACTGGTTCTATGCACAAAAATTTTAAGAAGAATAATTTATTTCCTCCCAAATACAAATTTTACACGAACTCGACGAAGACGATTACGATAGAAGGACCAAATTTTGTAAATTAATATGCCAAAGGATTGACGAAGACCCCACCTTAATAAAATAAGGTTTTGCTTTAGCGACGAGTGAACTTTCTTTTTGAATGGGTATGTTAACAAACGCAATAATTAAAGGTATTAGGATAATAAAAATTCAAGAATTTTTTCGGGAAGACCACACTAAATGTTATGATGATGGTTCCAAGACCAAAATGTTCCGGAGTTAAAATCGTCCATCAATATCAACAATCTACCAAACCTCATGTACTTGCACTAACCGAAACAAGGGTCACATCATCATTTAGTACGGTTAGCTATTTATATCCTGGATACGACTTTCATCACCGATTTAGGCGCCATTTTGGCCTTTGTCTCTTTGTCCGCAGTGCTATTTCTTGTCGACGGGAGAAGACACTCGACCCTAATGACTTTGATGTAATGTGCTTTAAAATACTAATGCAGGGAATTACTAAATTCATCTGCTGCCTTTACTGTCCGCCAAGCGATACCCATTACAGAGACTTGTTCTCCTCTCCTGCTAAGTCGACTTCTTGCAAACCCACCATCCCAATTCCGAAGTTGTCATCCTTGGTGACTTTAACGTTCGTAATATTAACTGGCTCAAATACTCAAACGCAACCGACAAGTAAGGTCACGAAGTCATCAGCTCTAACCTCATCCAACTCGTAAGTGAACCAACTTGGATTTCAGGCCGAGATGGCGATGTTGCTAGTTTGTTGGATATTTTCTTAACTTCAAACCCCGAGTTTTACACTGCCACCGTGAGGCCTCCGCTAGGAATGTCTGACCCCAACCTCATTTTGGCACTGAACAAACTACCAATTAGTGCCGAACAGCCTTCTAAACTACGCAAGATCTGGCCTTATACATCAGCTATATGGGATGACCTAAAGGACCATTTTTGAACCTTTCCTTGGCAAAGATGTTTGTTTTACCTCTGATGATCTACCCATCCCTTTCTTAAGAAAGTGCCCTAACAACAAGCCTTGGTTTACCAAAAATTGCGAACGAGCTGTTAAATTACCAAATTATTTCTTCCGACAATGGCGTCAAAACCCTACCTCCGAAAATCGTACCATCTTTGTTAACGCTCAAAACTAACGCAAGCAAACGATAAACCAAAGCAAGAAAGCACACAACCAGAGAATCAAAGACAAACTTTTTAAAGGTCCTAACGGCTCAAGATCATTTTGGTCGGTAGCTAAGACCGTCAGTCAGAACTTTACCAAGTCAACCATTCCACCTTCGACATGTTCTGATGGCACCATTGCGACCAAAGCACAGAAAAAAGCAAACTTACTGGCGGAACTATACTCTTCACATTCAACGGATAATTTTCAGGGAAAAGCTCTACCGAACACTCCCCCTGTAGAATCGGGAATGCCTTAAATTGTTTTCCTGCACCACCATGTTAAACGAATCTTGAAAAGTCTCGACACTAAGAAGGCTTCTGGTCCTAACGATATTCCAGTCATTGTAATTAAGACATGCGCTGACGAACTGAGACCGGTATTTTGTAGACTTCTTAACTCATTTTACAAAAAAGGAATATTCCCTCTTGCTGAAAAACTGCGCGAGTCTAACCCATACCTAAAAAAGGCAAGAATACCTTGCCAAACAACTATCGTCCAGTCGCATTGCTTTCGGTTATATCAAAAGTTATGGAGAAGGCTATCAACGAAAAACTATTAAAATACCTAGAAGGCTTCAACATTATTAGTGACCGCCAGTATGGATAGTCTAGAATAGTCTAGATCAACAGGAGACCTTCTCGCTTATGTTACTCGCGTTTGGTACAACGCAATAGAGCATCATGGGGAGTCCCGGGCGGTAGCACTGGACATTTCCAAGGCCTTTGACCGAGTATGGCATGAGGGGCTTCTAACTAAAGTGAAAGCATACGGGATGCCGGTTCAGTTTTATAAATGGCTGTCAAGCTTTCTTAAAGACCGTTCTCTGCGAGTGGCGATGGACGGATTTATTTCAGACACATTTAACATCAACGCCGGAGTCCCTCAAGGTTTTATATTGTCACCCACCCTCTTCTTACTTTACATTAACGATCGTTTGAAAAAAACTAAAAATCCTATGTATCGCTTCGCCGATGACAGCACACTTGTTTCATCTTTTACTTTGAATGCTCGGACATCGGCTGCCAATGCCCATCTCTACAGGAGCAAGCGGTCTCACACCTCAGCAAAGACCTAAAATAAATTCTGTCTGAGGGTGACAGTGACCAAGTAGAACTTAACGCTAAAAAACCCAGGCGGTAGTTTTTTCTAAAAAAGATAATGTTGAAAAACCGGATATAGTCATGGCGGGACACTCGATTCCCTTGGCTTTATCAATTCATTTATTGGGCGTCAATTTGGATAGTCATATATATGTCTTGACATAGTCACGTTGCGGCTATTGCTAGGGCAGCCTTGCCGACGCTTGGGATACTTTTCCGAACTAAGAACCTCTATACACTTCAACAACTAACTATTGATGCTCTATCAAGCCCAAGTTAGAGCATCGTTGGGGTACCGTTCTCATATTTGGGGCTCTGCTCCTAAACGATCAAGCGTGCTATCTATAATAAATGTACCAAGTTTGGTTTGGATCGGCCGTTTTTATATCATTGGTCAATGGTTTTTTGTAAAAAGTATCATGGGTAACGTACTACTGTTTAAAGGGTTACTTACTTACTCCATGGCTCTACAACCCGGGGTGAGTTTTGGCCGACTGTACTATTCGCCTCCATTGTTGCCGATCTTCCATCAGTGTTGGGTCGTATTCTACTCCAATGGTCCTTAGGTCCGCTTTGATGTTGTCACACCACCTCATTCGAGGACGCCCCAATGGTCTTCTTCCTATTGGTGCTCCCTCCCACGCCAGTTTTATCATCCGTGTGTCCGGCTGTCTCTGCACATGACCCGCCCATTGCAGCCTTCTTGTCTTTATCTCCTTCACAATATCTGGATCCTTGTATAGTTCTGATATTTCTTGATTGGTTCTTACTCGGTACTGTTGTGTTCCAGCGGTTCGCAGTGGTCCAAATATCTTGCGCAGAACTTTTCTCTCAAAAACTCTCAGTTTCCGTTCGTTGTCTTTGGTCAATGTCCAGGTTTCACTAGCATACATAACAGTCGGTCGTATAACAGTTTTATAAATAATTGTGATTTTTGTTCTTCTCGAGATGCTCTTCGATGCTAACACTGACTTTAGTGCATAAAGTCTGTGCGTTTTAAGAAGTCCGATATCGGATTAAATCACCAAGGGATGTTATTGCTTTTAAAACAGTAAGTCGGTTAAGTTACAATATCTTCGCACCTTCGCTATACTTGATCACACCGAACATCCCACTGGTTTACTGTATTGCATTACTGGGCGAAATAGAATACAGTAAACCAGTGGGATGTTCGGTGTGATCAAGTATAGCGAAGGTGCGAAGATATTGTAACTTAACCGACTTACTGTTTTAAAAGCGATAACATCCCTTGGTGATTTAATCCGATATCGGACTTCTTAAAACGCACAGACTTTAGAGACATTTGTTCCCGCTTTGCCTCCGTTATATTGTTATCCTGAGCAATTGTGGCTCCCAAATATTTAAAAGTTGCTACCCTCTCAAAATTGTATTCTGCCATCGTGACATTTTGACCCACTCTGTCCCTACGTCCGGTTCTGCTGGTGTGCATATACTTAGTTTTTTCCTCGTTTATTCTGAGCCCTATATGCGCAGCTTGTGCTTCTACCCCAGCAAAGAGTTCTTTCACCGTCCGTACAGAGTCTCGTACCACGTCAATATCATCAGCAAAAGCGAGCAATAGTCTTGGGCCATCCCGACCAAATAGTTCAACACTTACTTCGGCGGTTCTTATTACTTTATTAAGAGCAATGTTGAATAATAATGGAGATAACGCGTACCCCTGCCTAAGCCCGCTGTTTACCTCAAATGATTCGGAAAGCCTATCTTCAATTCGTATTTTACTTCGGGAACCGTTTACACACATCCTTGTTATATTTATAAGTTTCTTAGGAATTCCTATTTCCGCCATTGCATCCCACAGTTTAACACGCAGTATACTGTCGTATGCCTGTTTGAAATCTACAAAAAGATGGTGGACGTCCCGGTTGAACTCCCAGAATTTCTCTAGCAATTGTCTTATGGTAAAAATTTGGTCAACTGTTGATCTGTTTCTTCGGAAGCCGCACTGGTAGTCTCCAATGCTTTTCTCTGTAATTGGTTTTAGTCTTTCCAATATCACGTTGGCTAGGATTTTATATGCAGTACTAATGAGGGAGATTCCCCTGTAGTTGCTGCACCTCATCTTATCACCTTTTTTGTGTATAGGGACTATTATGCTCTCCTTCCATTCATTTTGTATTGTTTCCTCTTTCCATACCAACAGGATGACCCTGTGTAGGTGTCTGTGCAATGTCTCTCCTCCGCTTTTGATACATTCTGAGGGGATCATATCATTTCCTGGGGCTTTATTGTTTTTAAGCTTCTTTATGGCTTTTATCACCTCCTCATATGACGGTACCTCTACGAGTTTTTCTGCCGACTGGTATACTAAGGGGCTATGACCCTTGTCGTTGTTAATGTTTAGAAGTGCGTCGAAATACTGTTTCCATTCTCTAAGCAATTCATCCTTGTCTTCTGTTAAGTTACCGTCCTCCTTCCTGATCATTGTTTCCTTTCTAGGTTGGTAACCTCTTTTAATGGCTGTCAATTCTTGGTAAAATTGTTTTGGACGATTATTTGAGCGGTCTTTTTCCAGTTCCTGAAATCTCTGTAGCTCGTGATCTTTCTTTTTCCTTCTCAATGTTCTTTTTGCTTCTGTTCTTTGGATTCTATATCGTTCTCTACTGGGTTCCGTCTGCTCCTGCAGCATTATTCTCCTTGCTTGATTGCGAAGTTCCAGTACTCTTCTGCATTCCTCATCAAACCATTCTTTCTGTTTTACCTTTGGTTTAGTTCCTAGTGTGTCATTTGCTGCGCTTTTCACCGCGTCCTTGATATATGTTCACGCGTATTCCACTTCCTCTCGTTGTTCCATTGTTCTAAGTCGACTGCTTATATGGTCTTGGTATGTTTGTTTATGGTTAGGTTCTCGTAGTTTTCCTACATCCCATTTTATTGTTGAATTGTTCTTCTCTTTCCTTGCACTTGAAATTCGCTCCATGATTTTAGCACGCACCAAGAAGTGATCAGTATCTCCATCTATGCCTCTAAGGCTTCTTACGTCCATGATATTGTTCCCATGTCTAGCATTGATCAAAATGTGGTCGATCTGGTTCCTTGTGATTCCGTCGTTTGACACCCATGTTTGTTTATGTATGTATTTATAGTCGAACATAGTGAACTTTATCAGCAAATTGTTTTTTTTTAAAGGGTTAGTGAGTTAAAACTATAGCAAATGATAAAGCGCATTATCTAGAATAGATGTGCCAAGTTTGGTTAGGATCTGCCGTTTTTAAACCTTGTGTCAATCGTTTTTTGTAGAAAATATCAAAGGTGAGGTTCCCTTATTTGAGAGGTTGGCAACCTAAAATTTTAGCAACCGATAAAGCTTACTGTCTACAATAAATGTGTCAATTTTAGTTTGAATTGTTCGTTTTTAATTCCCTGGTCAATGTTCTTTTGTGAAACATATCAATGATAAAATACCCTGATATAAGGGTTAGGTTAGTTGAAATTTTCTTAGATGATAAAGCTAAGTAGCTACAATAACTGTTTCGACTTTTGTTCAGATTGGCCGTTTTTCAACCCTAGGTCAATGTTTTTTTGTGAAATATATTAAGGGTAAAGTAGCCTTATTTAAGGGGTTGAAGAGCTGAAATTGTAGCAAACCATAAAGCTTACTCCCTGCATTAAATGCGCCAAGATTGGTTCGGAGTGACCCTTTTTAAACCCTCGGCCAATAAATTTCTAGTCGATAAATAATTATTTATTCCCCACTCGCATCTAATATTTGATCATCATTTTTGCGGAACAATGTTAAAAACACATGTAAAACATTGTTGTCGGATTTCGGAGGGCACTAAATCGACTAATTAAATTGAAATCTTCTATAACATTCTGGAGGGAACTTAGAACGAAATATGTAACCTACAAACACGATTACAGCGCCGCCGGCAATACGTCGAACTAAACCATCCATTCTCAAGATAAATATGCACAAATTACCCTCCAGGCAATTTTTCGTCAGTTGCTAGAAGGAAGCTTGGACAATGGTTCAAAGTGAAATTCAAGGCAAAACGTAGTTCCCTCCACAATCGGAGGGAACTTGGTCATATATGAGGGAACTACGAATGATATATTTGTAGTTTGGAGGGAAGAACGTAGGGGTTATACATATATATATATATATTGGTGCACGGTATCTTGTCGCCTCCGGTACATAGATAAGGCGACCTGACCTCCGGGTCTTCCTATTGGTTTACATCGAAAATAAACTTATATATGAGGCCTTAAAATCATAACCAATCTGGATTCCTTAAGAGGGGAAAGTATTTTTTAATTTTTGAGGGGGCATATATAAACATATATGGGGAGCACAGATAGTACGATGTATCCTCCGATCCGCGTACATCTTGTTATCGCTATCACCTCCGACAGTGTTGCCACTTCATCGGAGGTCATAAAGACGCCTCTGTATCTGCATGCTGGGTTTTTTAAAATAAATATTTGTGAAAGACTGAACGCCGTTGTCTATTTCGGCACCAAATGTGATATGTACACGGTGATCGCGTATAATGTTACCCCCTTTAACTTCTTTGTTTCGCAATTAAGAAAAAACTGCTAAATACAAAAGTCGTAGGATTTAATGTAAACTTTTTGCAAAATATATTTTTGTAAATACAGAGTGTTTCATAAAAGCGTGACAGATCAAAGTTATATTTTTTTAAATGGAATACCCTGTATATTATTGCATTATTGGATTCTACGGACAATTCTAAACATAATTTAAAAATTACACTATATAACTAAATTGATCCGTTTTCGACCTACTGATGTTTGAAAATTACTATACTTATATAAGAAATAAGGTCATGCAAGTCAAAATGTATCGTTTCCATGGATAACAATATTAACAATGTTAACTTGGTAAATTTCGTAGCATGAATTGTCAATTTTGATAAACAGTAAGAATTTCTATTCAAAAATGCCTTATTGTATTCAAGAAAAGCAGATTATTTTAATTGCTTATATTAAAAATAATAATAATGTGAAAATGGCACAGCAAGAACTACGAAGAAATAATGCGCGTATGCACGTTCTTTGTAAACAGACAATTGGAAAAATATTTATTAAATTTCAAGAGGATTCAAACTTAAATAGAAAGAAAATACGTATTCCACAAGACGAGACATTGGGCAACAGAAAATTCCCACAGTTACCGAGATTTCCAGTATAAGGGTCGTCAATCTGTAAATATATGGTGCGGCATACTTGATAACAAAATCATTGGGCCACATTGATTTGAAGGCATATTAAATGGAAATATATATTTGCGATTTCTTCAAAATGAATTAGGAGACTTTCTGGATGATTTGCCACTAGCCGTTTAAACCAACTTATGTTTCAGCAAGACGGCGCCCCGCCGCACAACGTAATTGGAGTAACGAATTACCTCACTCAAATATTTGGAAACTGGATCCGATTAAATGGCCGCCTAACAGTCCGGACCTCACACCATTAGATGCTTTCTTGTGGGGAACACTGAAAGATAGAATTAATGCGAATAATATAGAGAATCTTGAACACCCTAAACTACTCATAAGAAATGAAATAAATCTAATAAATACCAATTATCCTGAGTCGATCAGAAACTCCATGGAAAAATTACGAAGAACCTTAATAAAGTGCATTAAAGTTAATGGCGGTCCGGTCGAACAACTCTATATTTAGAATACCTATATTTCTGCTCTATAGCCTGTAATAAAAGTTTTGCTTTGTTGTATTTAGTTAAAAGTTTGTTTAATTACACATGTCCATCATTTTGTGCTTGATTTAAGCTAAGATCTAATACTATTTGGGATTTTTTTTTAATAGCGGGCAAAATATTCAGTTCAGTATCGTCATCCTGTTATCCATGGAAACGATACATCTTGACTTGCATGACCTTTTATTTCTTATATATAGTAATTTTCAAACATCAATAAGTCGAAAACGGATCAATTTGATATATAGTGTTATATACAGGGTGACAATTTGAAAACGAAGAGCATTTAATATTGCCTCTACCAATGATAGTATGAAAATTTGGCGAAATACGTCAATTGATTTATCAAGGCGGAAATTTTTTAAGGCATTTGTTGTCGTGTTACTTTCAACCCCCTGACCCCCAGGGCACCTACCCCTAAAATTTTAAACGGCAGCCCCTATTTCTTTTGCTATTTTTATGTTCCCTATAAAATTCTACATAAACTGTATTATTTTTTTTTTCAAAATTGTGATTATTAACCTCACAAATTAATGAAATGTATTTAAATAAACATTTAAATAATGCAACTCCTTGAAAAATTATGATAATGATAATGAAATACTGGAAAGCTCACCTTTCCTACTTTATGAGTTGTTCAAAATGGGTTCCATTCGTCTCCAAGCACAAGTACAGCCGGTATTCAAACTGGTTTCGGACGTTTTCAAGAGTTTCAGGTGAAATAGCTCTACACTCCTGTACAATTCTTTGTTGTAATTGTTCAATGGAATCTGGTTGAGTTTCAAATACAACGGATTTCAAGTGACCCCATAAGAAAAAGTCCAGCGGGGTCAGATCTGGTGACCTAGGTGGCCATTCTATGGTTCCCCTCCTACCAATCCACTGCTCTGGGTAATGATTATCCAACCACTCTCTTACTGCGCGTACATAATGCGGAGGCGCTCCGCTCCGTCCTGTTGGAAGTGGAGCAAATGTTCATCTAGAGCAACATTTCCATTGGCGTCCCTTTGATTTTGCACCTCACGAATTATAAGAGGTTCTATAGCTGTGTCTAACATTTCTGCATACATTTCACCATTTAGATTTCCATTGATAAAGAGGGGACCGATGATACTATTGCCTAATATACCCGCCCAAACATTTATTTTTGGAGGGTATTGCGTATGCCCCTCTCTAAGAATGTGAGCATTGAGGTCGCTCCAATAACGACAGTTTTGTTTGTTGACCTTGCCATTTAAGTAAAAAGTGCATTCGTCACTGAAACAGATATTCTTTATTAACCTGGGCTGAGTAATAATCTTATCCGTCATATTTTCGCAAAACTCAATACGTCTGTCCGGGTCATCGTCCCCTAATTCTTGAGTAATTAGGAGTTTGTATGGATGAAATTTGTGAAGCTTCAATACTTTCCTGACTGACTCACGCGACAGTCCAGTTTGATCTGCATCTTTACGCAGGGACGTAGTGGGAGCCATAGCAACTTCACCAAGAACCTCAATCTGAGCGGCCTCATTGAGCAGTCTTGGCTCATTCCTTCTCTTATTGCAAACAGATCTTGTTTCTTCAAATTTAGCTGCTAACTCACGGATGTACTTGTGTCCAACATTTCTTTCACGATGTCTTTCGTTGAATATGGCCGCCGTTCTTGCAAAGCAACGATTTTCAGCTCCGTAAATGAAAATCATTTCTACGCGTTCAGCAATAGTGTAAACCATTTTAAGAAACGACACTAATAATTAAAAACTATTGAAATGTTTATGAAATTAACTTTCACAGCTTATTTCATTGATTCTAGAAGAACATGAAATAAATAATGAACACCAGGAGTCGGAAAATAAAGTACCTACTTAGTACTTATCATTTGTTCGAAATATCAGGAATAAGCAAATCGAGAATCTTGTTTTGTCGAAAACGGCAAAAAAATTAAATTATTTTATGTTTTCTAGTGGCGATATCGAAGACGAAATGTAAATAAATAAAAGGATTTGGAATGTAACTATTGGTAGATACAAACAGTTTTAAACGAAGTGCTATGAGGCAGTGAATGCAATCCGTTTTAAAATTCGATATTAAATACATTTCATTAATTTGTGAGGTTAATAATCACAATTTTGAAAAAAAAAATAATACAGTTTATGTAGAATTTTATAAGGAACACAAAAATTGCAAAAGAAATAGGGGTTGTTATTTAAAATTTTAGGGGTAGGTGCCCTGGGGGTCAGGGGGTTGAAAGTAACACGACAACAAATGCCTTAAAAAATTTCCCCCTTGATATATCAATTGACGTGTTTCGCCAAATTTTCATACTATCATTGGTAGAGGCAATATTAAATGCTGTTCGTTTTCAAATTGTCACCCTGTATAAATTATGTTGAGAATTGTCCGTAGAATCCAATAATGCAACAATATACAGGGTATTCCATTTAAAAAATATATTGATCTGTCACGCTTTTATGCAACATATCTACGAAAATATATTTTGCAAAAAGTTTACATTAAATCCTACGACTTTTGTATTTAACAGTTTTTTCTTAATTGCGAAACAAAGAAGTTAAAGGAGGGGTACCATTATACGCGACCACCCTGTATACACCCTGAGTAGAAAAATAAACTCAGTTATTATGTTCAGTATTATATTTATATGGATACATACATTATGGTAAGTACAAGTGTGTAGAGAAAGTAAGTAATAATAAGTAAAAAGTAAGTAAAAGTGTTCTAAAAAAAGATATCAAAAAAATGAATAACATACAGTAAGTATGTCTACTTAACTAAAACATTTTTATTATTAATTTTAAGGAAACACGCTATTTTTCATAAAAAGTTCTGCATGATCTAAAACTTAAAATGCAACCATCAGATATTCAATTTTTTCAACCGTATATGAGGCTTGTCAAAAAATATGAATTAGGCTCAAAAGTAAAGTGCCTTTTAATTATAGAGAAAAGTTCATCAGAACTGAAAACTACATTCAAATAGGCAATTGCATTCAAAAATCAGATCATTTGTTATCATTTGTTATTTTTTATAAAGTTTTCCAGATTTCTTACATTTTAAATTTATTTTAATTTTAATAATGAATATTAATCCGTTTTGTTTATTAAAGAAGTGATAACCTTTTAGTTTTTTATACATTCTTAAACCTGTAAATATTATTATTATATTTTTGAAAAATACCAAAAACTGATTTTCGGATGTAATTGCATACCTAGTTCAGTGTAGTTTTCAATTCTGATCAACTTCTTTATAGCAATTTTTGATATTGTCAAAAAAGAAGGTAAGTACTTTACTCTTGAGCCAAATTCATATTTTGGACAAACCTCGTATAAGATTGAAAAAATGTAGTATCTGATGGTTGCATTTTAGGTTTTAGATCATGCAGAGATTTTTATGAAGACTAACTTTAAAAATTTATAATAAAAAAAGTTATTCATAAAATTTCAACTAAGGTGGGCATACTTTACAACAACTAATTTTTATTAGCGAGTTTAATTAAATGTTGCAGTTTGGATTTTCCAACTACAACAAATGGTTCGATTCATATTTTTCTTCTCAAGAAAATCTTTTATTTGTTGTGTTGATGGGTAATTTTTTTTTCCAATATGTGAAGCAAATTCTTCTTTTAATGCATCAACTTCTTCAGTGATCTATCTTAAAATTATTGTAAGTTAAGAGTTATCTGTATAGGATGGCTCACGTAAGATGACCAACTTTTCTTAGAAACTCGCAGAGATACAAAAAAAAGTTTTGTATAAAATTTATTTACTTTAAGGCGCATTTTCACTCTATTATATCTTCAGATATAGTCAGTCTATCGACTGGCCAACAGTTGCCAAATTAAAAATAATAATTTAATTAGATCATGTTAAAAAAGATTCTGGTACTTACTGCACAGTGCACAGTTCTAACATTTTCCCAGTCCTTAATAATTATTATTAGGTTACATTCAACTTATGCACCGTCACTAGCACGTATTTATTTCGCAAGCTTCAAATATGATGTGAAATTATATGAAAACGTCCTTATAACCTCCTCTCCGACGTTGTCATTTAGCGGAGGCGGGAAAGTAACGTATGTGATGCACATATGAGAATTTATATGGTAAGAGGCGACAACGTGCTTCCCGTAACCGTTTTGTGCAACACTAGCGCCAGTGATCTATACCGGAACTAAAAGCTCTTTTTCTATATGTGGAGGCTACGTTGGCGCCTCCGACCAAAATTTTATATTTAGGATGCTAGATGCCATCTGACGTCAGAACCATTAAAAGTATGGAGAAACGTTGTCGCCTCCGATTTCGGATATATGAGGTGACAACGTTTCTTCGTTATCTACTTTGGAGGCGACAACGTACCCTTTATCAATATATATATATCGAGAGGGTAGTCGTTGCTGACTAGTTGAGAAATAGACTAGTGAATATTGGGGAGTGCAGCAAATGGAAGAGTAATCTTTAAAGTTATTCCAAGCTTTCATAAATCATATATTTCATTTCCATACTCAGGGAGACTACAGATTTATATAAATTGAGATTAGGAGATTTGTTTAGATCAATAAATAAACGTTCTTACTTACAACTTTGTTGAGATTGTTCATACGGATGTTCATAGAATTAATAAAAGACATGCGAGAAGAAAACGTGTTGAAACCCAAGTCAATTACAAATAAAACCGAAGTCTGGAGATAATATTAAAAACATGGTATATGGACAAAGAAACACACAATTTAAAATAAAATCAAAATTTAGTTGTTCACATTTTGAAAAAAATTTGTTACTTAATTTAAAATTATGGAAATATTAAGCGGGAAAACATGACTTGCGTGTCACCATTTTAAGTGACTAAATAGGTTAGGAAATACTGTCATTTTAATATGTCATTGAATTTGTCAGAAATATTTTTAATGCAAGATTAGGATTTTCTATATATATATATATATATTGGTGCACGGTATCTTGTCGCCTCCGGTACATAGATAAGGCGACCTGACCTCCGGGTCTTCCTATTGGTTTACATCGAAAATAAACTTATATATGGGGCCTAAAAATCATAACCAATCCGGATTCCTTAAGAGGGGAAAGTATTTTTTAATTTTTGAGGGGTCATATATAAACATATATGGGGAGCACAGATAGAACGATGTATCCTCCGATCCGCGTACATCTTGTTATCGCTATCACCTCCGACAGTGTTGCCACTTCATCGGAGGTCATAAAGACGCCTCTGTATCTGCATGCTGGGTTTTTTAAAATAAATATTTGTGAAAGACTGAACGCCGTTTTCTATTTCGGCACCAAATGTGATATGTACAGGGTGATCGCGCATAATGTTACCCCCCTTTAACTTCTTTGTTTCGCACTTAAGAAAAAACTGTTAAATACAAAAGTCGTAGGATTTAATGTAAACCTTTTGCAAAATATATTTCTATTCAAAAATGCCTTATTCTATTCAAGAAAAGCAGACTATTTTAATTGATTATATTAAAAATAATAATAATGTGAAAATGGCACAGCAAGAACTACGAAGAAATAATGCGCGTATGCACGTTCCCTGTAAACAAACAATTGGCAAAATATTTATTAAATTTCAAGAGGATTCAAACTTAAATAGAAAGAAAATACGTATTCCACAAGACGAGGCATTGGGCAACAGAAAATTCCCACAGTTACCGAGATTTCCAGTATCAGGGTCGTCAATCTGTAAATATATGGTGCGGCATACTTGATAATAAAATCATTGGGCCACATTTATTTGAAGGCATATTAAATGGAAATATATATTTGCGATTTCTTCAAAATCAATTGGGATACTTTCTGGATGATTTGCCACTAGCCGTTTAAACCAACTTATGTTTCAGCAAGACGGCGCCCCGCCGCACAACTTAATTGGAGTAACGAACTACTTCACTCAAATATTTGAAAACTGGATCGGACGAAATGATCCGATTAAATGGCCGCCTAACAGTACGGACCTCACACCATTAGATGCTTTCTTGTGGGGCACACTAAAAGATAGAATTAATGCGAATAATATAGCGAATCTTGAACACCTTAAACTACTCATAAGAAATGAAATAAATCTAATAAATACCAATTATCCTGAGTCGATCAGAAACTCCTTGAAAAAATTACGAAGAACCTTAATAAAGTGCAATAAAGTTAATGGCGGTCCGGTCGAACAACTCTATATTTAGAATACCTATATTTCTGCTCTATAGTCTGTAATAAAAGTTTTGCTTTGTTGTATTTAGTTAAAAGTTTGTTTAATTACACATGTTCATCATTTTGTGCTTGATTTAAGCTAAGGTCTAATACTATTTGGGATTTTTTTTTAATAGCGGGCAAAATATTCAGTTCAGTATCGTCATCCTGTTATCCATGGAAACGATACATCTTGACTTGCATGACCTTTTATTTCTTATATATAGTAATTTTCAAACATCAATAAGTCGAAAACGGATCAATTTAGATATATAGTGTTATATATAAATTATGTTTAGAATTGTCCGTAGAATCCAATAATGCAACAATATACCCTATATTCCATTCAATTCACGCTTTTATGCAACGTATCTACCAAAATATATTTTGCAAAAAGTTTACATTAAATCCTACGACTTTTGTATTTAACAGTTTTTTCTTAATTGCGAAACAAAGAAGTTAAAGCGGGGGTAACATTATACGCGACCACCCTGTATACACCCTGAGCAGAAAAATAAACTCAGTTATTATGTTGAGTATTATATTTATATGGATACATACAATATGGTAAGTACAAGTGTGTAAAGAAAGTAAGTAATAATAAGTAAAAAGTAAGTAAAAGTGTTCTGAAAAAAGATATCAAAAAAATGAATAACATACAGTAAGTATGTCTACTTAACTAAAACTTTTTTGTTATTAATTTTAAGAAAACACGCTATTTTTCATAAAAAGTTCTGCATTTTTTTTTTTTATGATAAGGCACAGCACTGCAGGATAAATCCTTTATGGCGCTCTGGGAGCGGTGTATGTGCGTAGGAAACGATTCACGTTGGTCTTGAATCTTTGAAGATTATAGTCGTTGGGGAACACGATCTCAGAGAGGTCGTTCCAGAGTGATGACGTTCTCCAGATGAAAGAATTTTGAAACAGTGTCGTTCGAGGAACACTAAGCTGAACCACGTACTGGTGGGCTGCAGTGGCTCGTCGTGTATTTCTACCGTGCACCGCTCTGGGTGGTATCAAGCAGGCAACCTCAGTTGAACACTTGCCATGAAAATATTTGTAAAATAGACTCAAGTCGCCAACCTGCCTTCGATGTTCAAGGCTTTCTTTCCAGGTTGTTTGGCAGACTATGGTCACCGATCAAGCGAATTGCTCTTCTTTAAATGGAATCTAGCAATCTGAGGGTATGTTTAGGAGCAGAGCCCCAAATATGCGAACAGTATTCCAGCGATGGCCGAATTTGGGCTTTATAGAGCATCAAAAGTTGTTGCGGTGTATAGAGGTTCTTTGTTCGGAAAAGTACTCCAAGCTTCTGCGAGGCTGCCTTAGCAATGGCCGCAACGTGGCTATGCCAAGACATATGACTATCCAAATTAACGCCCAATAACTGAATTGATGAAGCCAAGGGAATCGAGTGTCCCGCCATAACTATATCCGGTTCTTCAACATTAACTTTTTTAGGAAAAACTGCCGCCTGGGTCTTTTTAGTGTTAAATTCTACTTGGTTACTGTCACCCCAAGACAGAATTTCTTCCAGGTCTTAGTTGAGATGTGAGACCTCTTGCTGCCTATAGAGATGTGCATTAGCAGCCGATGTCCGAGCATCCAAATTAAAAGATGAAACAAGTGTGCTGTCATCAGCGAAGCTATATATAGGATTTTTAGTTTTTTCCAAAAGATCGTTAATGTAGAGTAAGGAAAGGGTGGGCGACAATATACAACCTTGAGGGACTCCGGCGTTGATGTTAAATGTGTCTGAAAGTAATCCGCCCATCGCCACTCGCAGAGAACGGTCTTTAAGAAAGCTCGACAGCCATGAACAAAATTGAACCGGCATTCCGTATGCTCTCACTTTAGTTAGGAGCCCCTCATGTCATACTCGGTCAAAAGCCTTGGAAATGTCCAGTGCTACCGCCCGGGACTCACCATGATGTTCTATTGCGTTGTTCCAAACATGAGTAACATAAGCGAGAAGGTCTCCTGTTGATCTAGACTTACGGAATCCATACTGGCGGTCTTTAATAATGTTGAAGCCTTCCAGGAATTTTAATAATTTTTCGTTGATAGCCTTCTCCATAACTTTGGATATAACCGAAAGCAATGCGACTGGACGATCGTTGTTTGGCAAGGTCTTCTTGCCTTTTTTGGGTATGGGCTGGACTCGCGCAGTTTTCCAGCAAGAAGGAAATATTCCTTTTTTGTAGGATAAGTTAAAAAGCCTACAAAATACCGGTGTCAGTTCGTCAGCGCATGTCTTAATTACAATGACTGGAATATCGTCAGGACCAGAAGCCTTTTTAGTGTCAAAACTCCTCAAGATTCGTTTAACATGGCGGTGGCGAAAAACAATCTCAAGCATTCTCGATTCTACAGGGGAAATGTTCGGTGGAGTACTTACCTGAAAATTTACCGTTGAATGTGAAGAGAATAGTTCCGCCAGTAGGTTTGCTTTCTCCTGTGCTTTGGTCGCAATGGTGCCATTAGAACGTGTTAGAGGTGGAATGGTTGACTTGGTAAAGTTCTGACTGACGGCCTTAGCTACCGACCAAGATGATCTTGAGCCGTTAGGACATTCAAGAAGTCTGTCTTTGACCCTCTGGTTGTGTGCTTCTTTGCTTTGGTTTATCGTTTGCTTGAATTGGTTTCGAGCATTAACAAAGATGGTACGATTTTCGGCGGTAGGATTTTTACGCCATTGTCGGTAGAAATAATTTTTTGATTTAACAGCTCGTTCGCAATTTTTGGTAAACCAAGGCTTGCCGCTAGAAGGGCACTTTTTTGAGAAAGGCATGATCTAGAACTTAAAATGCAACCATCAGATATTCAATTTTTTCAATCTTATATGAGGCTTGTCAAAAATATGAATTAGGCTCAAAAGTAAAGTGCCTTTTAAT
>OY987335.1:54802548-55010077 GCA_963920685.1 Polydrusus tereticollis
GCTCTCCTTCAGCAATCTCAACGATAACTCGCTCGTCTGCAGTAGAAAATGTTACTGTAACGTCATCTCCAACTTCATATCTGATTTGAACACTCATCTTGAATATTAAGTCTTGACAGTAACTTAACCAAAGATTTTCGGTCTTCGTAAAGCTTTATACGTTTCTTCAGCGCACGAATATTACTTAAATGATCTTTGATCTTCTCTTCAACTACCTTCGTCATAGGTTCGAGAACAACTGACAGTTTCGAAACAGAGCCTAATTCTAAATAGATCCGTTGTGAACGGACTCTGTTAAACAGACCCTGTTGAACGGGCCCTATTGCCCTGAACAGACCTGTTGAACAGCCCTGTTTAACAGACCCTGTTCAACGGACCCTGTTGACCTGAACAGCCCTGTTTAACAGACCCTGTTGAACGGGCCCTGTTGACCTGAACAGCCCTGTTTAACAGACCCTGTTCAATGGACCCTGTTGACCTGTCTGTTACAGAAAACAACCCCGATAAAGAAACAAAAACGTTTGAGCTACGTGGGAAATAAATAAAAGCTGGCTTGTTGAAAAATTTTAATATTTATTAAGGTAAAAGACTATAAATATATCGATACAACACTTTGGCATTTCTAACACTACAAACATTAATATCTAAAATATGATATTTACAACCATCAACATCTCCCTTCTCCAATTTTGGTACACCAATGTTGTCTTCTAAGTTTATAATATATGGTGCCCTACAGTTTAATTCTAAAAATGTTTTAACTAAAAATTCCTCTTTAACACGTCCTTTAACGTAAATAATGTCTGCGCCTATCAGATTGTTGGAGATGATATTATGTAGCTCCTTGTAATCGGTATCACCATAATTATAAAGGATACCATGATGATTTCCAAATAGATATTTGACTTGTTTCTTGCAAGCCTTACTTAAGGTGTCGAATGGTTTAACTGGTTTAAAAAAGTAACTTTTCATACTATTCCCATCGTAAATAGCCAATTCTTTGGCGCAAAATTCAGGTATGTTAAATCCTTGAATATCGACTACAACGAACTTCATTGTCTGAAGACTCAAATCAAACTGATTACATAAGGTCTCTTACTTGTCCAGTTAAAGCTTGATACTCGAGAATACGATCGTGAACAATGATACAGAAGGCACGTGCATCATTCGAAAAGTTTTCAGAACTTTGAAATTCTAACTTGACATCAACTGTTGCACTCTTGATGCTCTCGTTTTGTTTAGAACAATCAATTACAAAAAGAGTCCTTTTGGCAAACGCCGCAAAATCCATTAGTGGTTCACTAGTCGGCTTGCCTAGATATGATTTTTGAAATTCCGTGTACATCCTGTAAGCTTCCGTAAACTGTCTATTGTTAAAGTTTAAGTTTAACGATTCATATGGATACACTTCGGAATTTAGAAACAATTTAACATCGGTGATACTCAAATTATCTTAATATGTACAGTCGGACTTAAAATTATCCTTACGATTGTCCATAAAAAATACAATGACATATCGAGCACGTTCAGACATTGTTTTAACAGTCCATATATCTTTCTTAGTTGTTTTTAATGCGGGTAATTCGTGTATTTCCCAATTTCGAAAAGGGATTAAAATCGGTTTATTTTTAGCAATGTCATCTAAAAGTCTCAATTTTATTGCATCGCTCGGATATATGTGTCTAACTTTCAACTCGATAGACTTTAAAGTTATGGCAGCCTTTTTATCGCCATTAGCAGTAACATTTTTATAGCAGTTATCATCATGTCGAGCACGTACAAGCTTAATTTTTTGTTTTCCCATAATTACATTCTTATAATCAGCAAAAACACCTAGCAAGAAAGAGAGAGGAATACGTATATTAAACTCGTTTGTAGTGCTCTCTAACGTTTTTAGTACACCACTGGGCCAATTCCATCCTGCAATCTCTAAAGCACGACTTTCTTGGTCATTTAAACATAGCAAACTTTTAACCATACTAACGATACCAGGATCTCTAATTTTTTCAATCTCCTTGCCATTGACTTCATAAGATATGGACTCGAAAAGGAATGCACCAGCATTATTTGTTAAAGAACAATTGCCGGTTTTTCCAGCAGTTGTTTCTTCCTTAAATTCACCCTCAATGTAGAGTTGGGCTTCACTCATATCCAAAAATACATCTTGTTGATTGATGACAATCTCAATTACGTCATTGTTGTTGAAAGAAGTGGTAAACGGATGGTATGTATGCCATCCTTCTCGAATGATTGACTCATCACTATGTATTGGATTAAAAACCTGAAGTTTTTCTGACATGATAGCCGTAGATAGTTTGGCGAGAATACAAATAAGTTATAGCTGAAAAACGTGAGTGATCTCCTCTAGCTTTCGATGCTCGAATGACTCTGCTAATGAAGCACCACTGTTTAAATATTTTTTAAATACTAGAACCATTTCGCCTAAGTTCTAGTCTAATTACAACTTCTTCACCTCTAAAATTAACCGGCCTCGAATCTTGATCCAATAGGGTGAGGGAAATATTGTAAATGCTCATTTCTCTTACCGGTAGAAAAAATTAAATTTCTTTTCTCGATATTTATACTGAAGCCAGGATCGACTGTTGGAGAGAATTCGTATAAGGTATGTGAAGGATTATTTGTATAATACGAACCGGAAATAATATTGCACTCTATGCGTATAGTAACAACTTGTATTATTTCTACAGGTAGATCTGATTCATGCACAACACCTGCTGTTAGTTTACGTTGAGAAAAACCTAATAATCTTGCTATACTATCTTCTGGCTGAAAATTTAGGTCGTATTGGCTTCTCAACTCGCACCTTAGCGTATTATTATTAGGTTTCAACGAAAAGACGTGATTGCGCTCGTCTAAAGTAGCGTGTGAATCAAGAATGCGATTCTGAACAAACGTTTCGATATCCTGCAGTTCGTACGACCCCGTAGGTATCTTCAATATCTTTTCCACGTTATTTTCAGTATAGTAAATCTTGTTTTTTCCTGATTCAATGTTTGGAATAGTATTCCAAGTATTCAGCGATATAAGTGCAAGAGAGTATTCGTAGTTTGGGTCAAGTTCTATTGGAGGAACAAAGTGTGCTTCAAGCTGGTGAGAACGACCTTTTAGCGTAAACGTCTGAGACATGACTGTTGTAAGGGACTTTGAATGATATGTTTTATAGAGATTTATTGTAGAGAAAAGCCAATGCTAGATGTCCACAATTGGATGATCCAAAGTCCTGATACTGATCGTAATTAAAGCAAATTTTACAATTTTTCATATATTTTATAAATTCCTTGGGTGGTTTCAAATTGCCAAAACTATCGAAATAAACAACTTTATCACCGCGTTTCTTATAAGCTACCCAATGTGTTCCGAATCCGACGTTTCGATCTAAATTGACAACACCACACTCAGTATGGTTAGGTGATTTTGGAAGAGTAATCTCGCATAAAGACCCCCCTAAAGTTGTGTATCTTTAATTGAGATGTATAGTTTTTGATGTCTTCATCGGTTAACGGGCGTTTGGCAGCTTCAGTGGTAGTTTTTTGGCATTTTTTCTTAGATATAATCCATACCCCGATTTATACTTCTTTAAATATAGACCGCTACCCTTTTTCCCTAAAGCAATGGCTTCCATCGTTTCATTGTGGCGTTTAGCTTCTTGTAGCTTGTCTCTCCCACTTTGAACATCATTGACGGTTTTTGCAATACCGGCCACCCCGCCGCTGAGAGCACCCAAAGCACTAAGCCCGGCAAATATTGGTATCGAAGGAAGGATCCCGCCAGTCTTAGGGAGTGGTATAACCCTCGGTATATTAATTTTTCTACGTCCACCGGCTTTCTTTATCGACATGCGTGCTGCTTTTAGTAAGTTACTCAAGGTATTTTTCTTGGTTATATCACCAGCGCCGTGTTTACTAAGCTTATTCACAATCGAAGTCAAGCTTTTGCACCCCGCCCCCAACTTACGTTTAACCTTCATAGCGTTAGTGACTAGCCAAGCTGATGTTTTTTCGCCAAAACTGGAGTCGTTGGCTTTCACGCGCTCCCACGCTCAATTTCCAAGTATTTTATCTGCCTGATGTCTTTGTTTCAAGTCTTGAGACTGAGAGTATGCAATATCGTGATCTCGACAAAAACTGTCAGTAGTAATGCTATGTATGTTTCAGCTCAAAATCTCATAAGAAATAACATTGCGCTGAAATCTGCATTTTTGGTGCCATTTTAGGGCGTGGCACTTTTCCTGGAAGCCGCCATCCTCTATTAACCTAAGTGGAACCCAGCTACTATCGCCACCTAGTGAGTGACGTCATAACTGTTCGATGCCGGTAATATAGGGCCCTATTGACCTGTGTGGAACCCTCCACTGCTGCCACCTAACCCCCCACACATTATTCTAACCTAACTTTTGTCCCAACGGAACCCAGATCACGTGTTACCCCGATTATATAGTAATATCATTGTAGGGGTGCCACCTAACGGGGAGAGATGTACGTACCTGTAATCTTGAGACCTGTAGCACCACCTGCTTTTCATATAAGGCATCTTGTTTACCGCGATGGTAGGTATGACGTTGTAAATCAGTTAAAATATTTTAAAATATAATAATACCATAAAAAAGTTTTTGTCCTCGGTGGGATTTGAACCATAATCCTCTGTGGCCGAACCTCAAAGCCTTGCAAAATACGCTACGAGAGCATATAGATTAAAAGAGTTGATCAATGTTGATAAGCTAAAAATATGGGGGACCCGGCAATTATAACGTATAGGTGGAACAAAGGGCCCAAGTGTGGAGACGATGGCAAATGGCGGCAGCCATAGTTGTTTTTGTCTACATAATATTGCTACATCTGTTGCAGTATGCATGCGCCATAACATGTCATTAATGAACATTGTTAGAGGCCGCGTGGCATGTAATTAGACAACTGGGGATCTAGTATGTCCTTTTGGCAAACAGTATTTTCAGACGCCATCTATAATTACGTTCGCGCATACCCCCGCCATCTGGGTACTACCTGAACTTATGCAACCAGAAGCCCCTATCAGCAAATATTGCCTTCACCAATTTATTAACAAACCTAAGTGTGGCGATGATGACAAAATGGCGGTAAACCTAGCTTTTATAATGCACTCACCATTTTATCGACAAACCAATACTAATGGCGTTGCCAAACCAATATTTCCCCTTATTCAACATAAAAATTGTCGAAACGGCAACACCGCCATTCCAATACTGAAAATTTAAGAAAATACGCTTAGGCCATCTTGCAATAGCCGTTCGCAACAGTACCATTCATGAGTGTATAATTAAATAAAAATCAATCAATTTTAAAACTTTTTATTCACAACATAACAATATCACTTACTACCACCCTGGTATATTACATTAAAGGAATAAAAAAATCGGCGTAAATAAAAATTACAAAACTTTTTTATTTACAACATAACAATATCACATACTATCACCCTGGTATATTACATTAAAGGAATAAAAATCGGCGTAAATAAAAAGACATATCTGTAATCATTTAACAACGTTTTATGCCAGAAATATATGCAGTTTTCAAGTCAAATACGCCAATACAGCACTAGTTAGCAAAAATATTTAAATAAGACAAGTATCTTGCATCAAAAATAATACCTGAACGAAATAAAAATTTGGCACAAGACACTTATCGCCAATCTTGTATATAGGTACAATATATTATAAGTTCAAAATTTAGCGAAAAATATTTACAGTTAAAACTAAGGATTAGAAACATTTACCGTGCAAGAATAGGTATATCTACATACAATTAAAAAACTAGGACTAGAAACATTTATATTAGGAACATTTACCGTGCAAGAATAGGCATATCTACATACAAACTTAAAAACTAACAAAAAAATGAATGGAAAAAGACATTGGCGGGTATGGGCATTTGAACAGAGTAGGAGTAATGTGCAATATTCGCTTATAGATAGAATATTATCCTTAACTTATACATACAACTTGAAACGAGGGCAAGAGCAAAAATACCTGAAAAACACTACACTTACCAGAGGGCACTCGGTTTAAACAGGGACACGACGTGAACGTGGCCCATATTGTCCCCATTCGATTTTTATGGAAAAACGAATTTTCAAAGCAAAACCATTTGTGGCATAATTTTTTTTCGTTATCTGATTTGAAATCAGAAAACAGTTCTATAGATAACATAATATACGGCTCTTTTTTAAGTTATACAGGGGGAATTTTTGCCTTCTTTTACTGTATAACCAACATGGGCTCGTTTTAAAGTTATACAGGTTAGGATATAATATGTGTATTAGTATTTTGGTCTTCTTTTTACTGTACAACCAATATGGGCTCTTTTTAAAGTTATACAGGTTAGGATATAATATGTGTATTAGTATTTTGGCCTTCTTTTTACTGTACAACCAATATGGGCTCTTTTTAAAGTTATACAGGTTAGGATATAATATGTGTATTAGTATTTTGGCCTTCTTTTTACTGTACAACCAATATGGGCTCTTTTGAAAGTTATACAGGTTAGGATATAATATGTGTGCGTTAGTATTTTGGCCTTCTTTTTACTGTACAACCAATATGGGCTCTTTTGAAAGTTATACAGGTTAGGATATAATATGTGTGCGTTAGTATTTTGGCCTTCTTTTTACTGTACAACCAATATGGGCTCTTTTGAAAGTTATACAGGTTAGGATATAATATGTGTGCGTTAGTAGATTATTCTAGTAATAAAAATAATTTTAATGCTAATAATAATATGAGTGCTAATGTTATAATAATATGAATAATTATAATACTAATAATGAACAACTGAACAGACCCTATTGAACAGACCCTGTTGAACTGAACAGACCCTGATCAACAGACCCTGTTGAACTGCCCTGTTGGCCTGTTGACCTGTTGAACAGGCCCTGTTGGCCTGTTGACCTGTTGAACAGACCCTGATCAACTTAGTCATCCACATGCATAATTGAGCAATGCCCCCATGGTAATGTGCCCGGTGAAGATTTCGATATTTGCCGCTTATCATCATAAGGGCTGAGACCGATTTTAGTTTGTTTTATAGTATGTAGCTCATGTTTTTGGGACCTAATTAGGCGCTGTGAAATAGGCTTTTCCAACCAAGTTTCAAGGCAGGTGACGTAATCTTCAAATGTGATTTTATTTTTAATCACAGACCTTTTAATCCCCTTTATCTTTTTGGTAACGCCCAAGTTAGATAAAACCATATCAATTTCCGCCCGCTCTTTGTTTAAATTCTCTAGTTTAACCCGTTCTTGCTCAATCTCGTCTGGAGTATAAAGCAGTTTAATAGCATACATTTTAGACCTAAGGCCAACAAAATGAGTCATAATGCGGCCATTGTTCTCATCTTTCATCATTCCCAGCACCTTTTTGTTCACTTGTGGAATCGCATAAACGTTATCACGGGGATAATCTGAGGTATCAAAATAATCGTTACAGTCTCGTTTCATTATCTGATACACATCGTGGTTTTTAATTTCGTAAATGAGACTATCAGTATCTGTATACAATACACTACAGGCGTCAAAACGTGGAACCATGTACTCGTAGTGAAAACCATAAATCGTAGTCTTTGCCAAATCAAGAATACACATGCCGACATAAATCGGCTTATTAAAATAAATTTGTGTTTTTGCAAGCTCGACAATTACTAAATTTTCGGAAACAATTGTGCTGCTTTTAAATTCTGGCCGGGATATTAAGGCTTCAGCACCATAGCGGCCATCCCATTTTGTTATAAGTTTAACGTCAGAGTGGTTCCGGATATTCTCCATCGTCTTTCCAAATACGGCATTGTTCATAAGTTTAAAAAAATTCTTTTCAAACTCATTCTTGGCCCCGTGTTGAGGTCGATATATGATTTTAACCAAGGAGATTGGTTAAAGGCTAATATTCGGTGTATTTTGCCCAATTTTGCCCCCAAAGTTAGAGCTTGCTTTAAGTTTCTATAGTGTATTACGTATTCTGTTTTATTGTGTAGCGTAGCCAAAAGTTTCTCATTCTTTGCCCCGGGCGGTTTTTCATGGTCGGGGCATAATGGAAAATCGGAAAACTTGTCATGCAAATTCTCAGGTATTTCCAGGTCCACTTCCAAAATAAACCCTTCGGCAGATTTATCTGAAATTTCACTAATGTTTAAGTGAGATATCTCGTTTTCTGAAAGCCACCTAAAGCTGCCATAAGGTAGATATTGCGACATTGCCCAGCCGTATTGATTATTGACATCAAAGTACATGAGATAGGAGTCTTCTTTAGTTGGATCATAATTTGACATGTACTTGTTGTTGGCTTCTGCATACCTCTTTGAACACTGACTTAGCCCCCCGCGAACTCCCTTTTCTATGAATGTTAGCATCTCTAAATCAGTAAGCAGCTCAAGTTTTATCATATCTTCTCGATGAATTAAGAGGGATAAACATTGCCACGCATAACCAGGTAGGGTATACGACCATGCAGGATCAAGGCCATATGTCCTATGCGATATATCCCTAAATGCTTCAAATACATCCGTTAAAAGCATTACATCCGTTTTAAGATATAAGTCAGAGTAGTCTTGCATGGTACGGCAATTAAAAGTTTGCCAAACTTTCTGCGCATTTAAATATTGCGCGTCACTTATAGCTACATCTTCTAAGCTGTTATAAAACGCCTCTTTAGGAGGGAGTTCAGTCTCATTCAATCTTTCCCAAGCGTTCATATAATCATAAGGGAAAACGCCCTTTCGGGTAAGTAAGTTCAGTTCTTCCCCCAGGTATTCAAACTCTGCTTTTAGGTTAGGATATTCGCATAAGTATGATGCAAGCTTATCCAGACCGCTAGCAAGAAAGCGAAAACTATCTATAAATCGAAAATGAACAGTACTATCCATTATATGCTTCGTAAATGAGATGTAATTTTCTTTATTTACAGGTAATATATCAATCTTTCCCTCTATTTCAGATAGTGCCCGTATTATCATGTGCCCATCATAGCAACTCAAGTTATGGAATAGGACAGGTATTGTGTGCGAATCCTGGTACTGTAGATTGCAGTGCTCATGTGCAGCGTTTCGATACTTTCCGGTGAAGTGTGAGTGATCTCTAACACGCTTATCGTCTCCCGTAAATGGCTTCTCACATATATGGCAGTGAGTAGCGGCCAAAAAACTTTGTTGCTGGGCAGGCGTAAGCGGTTCCATGGGCAAATCACATAAAAAGACCGTCTCGACGTCTTCAGCAAATTGTTGAAGCTCGCGCATAAACCACTGCATACAGTCTTGGCCTGTGTAACTTTTATAAAATGATAGAGAATCGTCATAATTACATTTTACATAATAACCGACGCTATAAGGGACATGCTCTTGTTCCTTTTGAGTGTTTTTTTCTATATCATCGACTATAGGTATTAGCAAGCTTTCCGAGTCTGCGAATATAACAAACGGGGCTTTTTCCTTATGTTTAAAATTATTAAATTCCAAAATATTATTGCCTTCTACAGGCATCCGAGGTATTGCTAAGGTCTTGTTTTTAGAGCATTCGGACGTGTGCTTATCTAGTGTTATCTGCGTGCGGAAATAATGAAGGCAGCGATCACAAAAAAATTTTCGCCGTGTATTAAGACTCAATTGCCTTGATAGTAAGCGTGAAAGGTCTTTAATCCAAACAAAATGGTATTTTATAGGGCTTAAATCAATATCATCATCTGAGGAAAAGTAGCTGTCTTGTAAAAGTAGTAAGTTTATATGGTTAGGATGCTTATTTTCAGGTATATAATATGGCACAACCAGATAATTTTTTCCAATTTTTTGTAGTCGATATACGTTAACGGAAATTAGGTTTTGCTTTTCAAACTTTGAAATTTGATTAATTGTTATGGGAAACTTAATACCTTCCAAGTTTAGAACTGACTGAGGGTTTGGATAGGACGATGTTCGGTCAGAATTCTTGAACGCGGGATATAAAGCGGAAATGATGGACCACGCAAAGCACATTTCATCACTGTTTTTTACATTGATGCATGCCCTTCTTTTAGCTATTTGTTTTGGAAGTTCGATGTAAGTTCCGACCCGAAGAGGATTATAATGATTAATAGATACCATTAAATGCATAATTTTGCGTAGTGCCCACCCAGAAACGTGTCTAATTCAACTAAAATAGGGTTCTTAACATGATCGGCAAACCACTCATTTAAGTTTGTGTTACCTAAAATAGGGGCATTCGGAGTAGTAATGTACTTTGTATCCTTTAAAATTTCGTCTGCTTTACTAATTTCAAAATCCCCACAAAGAGTGGTGTTAACTTTGAGTGCAGTAGTTTTTTTTAGTGCGTTTTGAATTCGCCGCTTAAAAATTGCCAAACAGTCCTCTAAAAATGATCGTACATCAGTATGACGTTTGTTAATAATAACACCCGTCCTGATTCTCGATTGGAATGCCGAATGTAAATCTTCCCACTTTACTCTACAAGAAGCTGTTTCTGCACGACGTGTCCCACTACCCCCGCCCACTTTACGGTCCTTTAGTAATGACTGAAACCCCTTAATTTGGGCTAAACACGCTATTATATGAGACTTTTCAGCCACAGACTCAGCGCGTTTCAAAAGTTTATTTAAATTGCGAATTGCACGAGTACAGTCCTGCAATATCTTACCACAGGTAATCGTTGTTAAGTTAGGGGTATCCATCTGGGCCCTAATTAACTCGACGTACTCACTTGGGATCGGCATTTTTTTTTTTTTACTCTGTAACAAAATAAATATGACTCAAAATACGTCTGCTCTCTCTAACGTACAAAGACAGAAGGGACTCTGGAGCTCCTGCGTCCTGCTTATAATGCACCCCTATTTATAACCTCGGTTGGGGTGCGTTCAGAAAAGTAGCATGCCTTTGAAAAAATAAGGCGCGTTCAGAATTAATATTCAAGGTTTAGTATGCGGTAGATGTACATACAACAAGCAGTTTTACGCGTTATTATTTTTAAAATATATTACTTGCCGAAAACATTAATATTTTACTGACTGAAAGTGAAACCTGCGATAAGTTTAATCGCCGTAAAAATGTTTACCAAAAACAGACTCTAAAAATTTTATTCCCTCCACGTCACAACCCTCCCAAACTACTATATTATTATATTATTATTATTATTATTATTATTATTTACCGCTAAAGGTTTTGCTGCACCCAACGAGTCCGTTAAAAGGCTGCAGCTAGGATAATGGATTCATTGCATAGTCGACAGCGTGGTGTTAAACATGGTAGAAACATTAAACATTATTCTCGACAATGTTGAAAGAGTATTTATACAGAACAAATATTACGCATCCTGTCTACCGGCTACCTTAATAGTTTGGGAGCTTGCTAAAAAATATAATGTCAATGTTGAACCGAAATGTGGACAACTCTTGTATGATGAAATGGGAAGCAACATTCATTTTTGGAACGTGTTTAAAGAAAAACCTTATGATCCTACCCTTAAAGTGATGAAACATATGATGCCTTCTATCGACGTTAGCAAGTTCCAATATAAAGAATATAAATTGGGTGTAGACCTGGATTCAATAGAAATGTTAAATATTTTCAATCAGTTCCTAGAAACAAAATCAACTCACTTTTATTTTTCAAAAGCTCCAGATAAACTTAAAACGATTAGAAAAATTATTCATAGAAGTGTATCTAGATGTATTTAATAAAGATTATGCGTATTTACAATCGTATTAATATTATTACATACGTATCATTTTTTACCCAAAAGAAACAGTGTTTTACTAGAAAATATATTAGGGCTTCTCAGAACTACACCCTGTTTATGGGTATACAGCGTCATCATTATGATTGACGTATCAGTGTTATATTAGTGTTTTTGTTTGTGTTCAGATGATCTGAAACAATATTATAGGTATATAAGACCTGTTTTGTTTTTTCAGTGTTGACGTTGTGATTGATATATAAGCGTTATATGTTTGTTTTGTTTCCGTTAAGACACTGTTTTGTTTCAGTTAAGATATTGTTATGTTAGTGTTGTGTTTTAGGTAGTGTTTTAAACACCCGTTCCGTTGATGAGTACGTCATTCGAATGTCAGAGTTCTGCGAGATAAGATGGCGAACCGAAAAATTAAATTAGCGCTTTTGTCTTTACCGAACGGTCTAGATTTTGGTTTTAACATGGTTGAAAATGGCTGCTTTATTGGGAATAAGCCCGTAGAATTTGAAAATAACACCCTAGTGATTGATAATGAGAAATATACTTTAACTGTAGGACTTCTGAATTTATTGACAAAAGAACGCCCTATGGGCTATTCCAATACAGAGCTGGATAAATATAAAGAAATCCTTCTTCTATCAAGCGCACACCGAAGGGGATTTAATAGTAAAAATCACATAAATTCTAGCAGAAGCTGGAAGTATACAAACATTATTTCTAAGCTTTTTCCGCCAAAAAGGACTTATTTATAGAAAAGCAGAGTGAGCATGATAAACAAAAACCTTGAATTGAACAGTACTATTCCTCCTACTTTGAATGATTTAGAACTTGATTACGATAATGACGTTAACAAGCTAGTGGAAATGTTTAAACAGTTAGAGAGCGACAATTTTAATCATAAAAACGATGATAAAATATGGTCTATATTACTACAACTGGAAAAACTTGGTATAATCGAATTTTAAAAATAAATTTTACCTTGACTGGCGCCCGCAAATACGGGGCCACAAAAAGGAGAAATAGTTAAAAAGAAATCGGCGATAACCCGTAAACGGGCTCATCAAAAATATCTAAAGTTATTCTTTTGAATGTGGGTTTTAGTGCTCTTTAATAAACCTAAATAGAATTTTTCTCTAAAATAATTAGGGAAGCCAATAATTAACCCCATTTAAAATTACATGGGATTTCCTATGTCCCGCTCGATGATGCAACACCCGGTATATGTTTTAATAAATGTGTTCGTTTCATGCATTTTTATTGTTATTTGTCAAAAAGTGCCCTTGTAACACCCCGTATTTATACAAAAATAATTTTGTATGCAAATACAATAGTACACTAACATTCTGGAAAGTCAACCTGTCATTCAAAAGAAAATTCATTCAAATCGGACAAGTAGTTTTGGCAAAAATTTACTTTAAACTTTTGGTTAGTTTTTGGTGATGCGTTAATTTCTTGGAGAAGTGTATTTTCATTTTGTTCTAGTTCTTGAATTTATGCAAACTCCAAAATATTGCAAATATTTTAAAATTCATTGAATATATTTATTTAAAAATTGGCTTGTCAGTATACATTATTAAAAATAGCATACTTCAGAAGAATATTATTTATTTTTAATGGAGCGTCCCTTATATTTTGGTTAATTGGAGGCTGAGATAGTCCTTTAAAAGACAACTCGAAATAATATTATAGGGTTTATCTGCCAAAAAAATCATGAAAAAACAAAAGTTTCTTTTTCTGAAAGGTGAAGGAAGCAAAGCACCGGAATTTAGAGATGTGCGATGGGCACTACCTATCGCATGCATTTCAGGCATCTTAAAAAAGGTTTTTTGTTGTCTGTTTAGTTATTTCTTATTTTTGTTATGTTTTTGTTCATTTATTTAACATTATTTATCAAAATAAATGTATTCAGAGTAGTTTTACAAAATAAGCAATATTCCAGACAAACTAGTACTGTTTTATAACATGCCTTTTTTATTTAACCGCACATTTGGTACCTGCAATTATTTACGGTTTAACCGGAAGTTGATATTTTTAGAAAGATAATAAAAAAGGAAGTTAGGGAGATGTAAGCCGTTTTGCTCTATGGCGTACCGTTAGAAAGTTAGACGCTGTCAAAGTTCATAAATGTCATTTTTCAAAAGTCGATATCTCGGAAATTATTATTTCATTACACCGACGGCCGCCTTTATTTCATTCAAAACGACATGTTTTTTGAATATAATGAATTTACCATGAGCTTAATTCGCATCGGTAAAATGGATCTTTCATTTTTTGGTATATCTTGCCCTAATGTAGGCGTTTTGGCGCAGCTTAAAGATTTATTACATAAGATTATATCTCGTAATATAAAATTTTAGTTATGTAAAAATAAATAAAATGTATATTATTATAAACCCAATAAAAATATATTATTATTATTAGAGCCCTCGTTTTCTTTAATCAACCTATACCAAACCCGTTTTCTTTAATTAGCCTATGTTCCAAGTCCTATACAAGTTGTAAAATAAATTACTTTCCCTATATCTTTTTCGATGCATACGGAGTGTTATGGTCATTGTAATTTACTAGCTTGTCGTCACTTGTTAAATTAACTTTTACGACACACTGGCGTAGAACAGCTGTTTTAAAATTAATTATATTTGCAGGATTATTTGGTCTATGACCCTATTAAATAATGCCTTATTTAACTGCAAGTTTGATTGCACAGATATTGTGATGTACATACTCAAATTACAAGAATTGAGTTATAATATTTAAAAAAAAAATAAAAACAATATAATATTAAATGTGTCGGATATTATACTGATAAAAACCCACTTGTAGATAAAATGTTAAAACAAACTATTATACAGGTATGAAAAAAAAAATTAAAAACAATTTTCATTTCTTTTAGGGCTGTTTTGAAAAACTAATACCCAAACTACTTGGTGCAAATGCCTATATAAAGTAGTTGTATTCTACATAATAACGAAGAAGGGTTCGTGAATTCGTAATAAAAACAATAGCTTATGTTGGTGCGTGTCTATATGAGATGCATTTTAAAAAATGACCTAGGTATAGTGATATCGTTTTAGAGAAATAAATAGCACAAATATGAATGGTCAATATTATAAAAAATTTTATTCAAAATAAAAAAGATTACCTTAACTTTCGAGCGTTTTAATACAGATTTTACATATAGGCAGACAATTTTGAGCATCACGCTTTAAACGTATGCACTTTTCAAAGCAGATGTTTAAATTTCTTATAAACGAAATATTTAAGAAAAGTTATCTGTAGAAAACCCTTGCGATAATTTGTTTAGGCCCTCTGGTGTAAAAATTTTTTCGCATAAATGACAATTAAACATTTTAAAATTGTTCATATAAATTCAATTTCCCTAAAACTATAAAAAGACCTATTGTCGTCTTGTTAATGCGCTCTATCACAGGGATACAAACACTTTGAATAAAAATACCAAGTCAGTTTAAAAACCCCCCGACACCACAATAAAATTCAAAAACTTACCTGTTGCAAACTTATAACAGAAACAATTAAGTGCTCTCACCATTTCTGCACTATTTATAAGCCCCTTCTAGAGTGACGCTAAATCCTTGAACGTTTTGTTGGAGTGGGGCTACTTGAATTTTTACTTTTCGGTTGTTCTAGAATATTATCTGTTATGGTGAGGTATAGCTATAAATACCAGAAACCACTGCAGGAAAGCTAGTTCACCGATTTCTTCTTTTCTCAAATTAAGGGCCTGAAAAAACTAAAAATGGCTGCTAAAATTGCTGTTGTAAACGGTCTAGACCTGGAAGTTACCCTCTTCCAGCCTCTTTACCGTATTCTTGACATCGAGAACAAGGACGGTGCATACGGCGTTCAAACAGTAGTTTATCTGGAAGATGATAAAATGGTATATCTTCCTAAGAGGATGCTAAAAACTGATGCCGAAGTGACTAATATAGCCTGTCGCCAAACATATCTTGTCAGAACAGGAAAACATTATGTAGAAAAATATGGGTGTACCACCCCTATTTTAGAGATACGCAAGTATTGGTAAGTAAAATATTATTTAACTTTTACGCTTGAAATTACAAAGGTTCGTTTCTTTTCTTTCAGATGCGGGCTTCTTTTATTATAATCACTATTTTATCAACCCCATATCTTTAAATTAGTTTTTATTATAAATTGATATAACGTTTTAAATTGTAAAGTTATTTTTACTAATATACCTTGGGATTTCAAAATGTTTTTTAATTTTCTATGGCCCCTTTGAAATGAAACATAAAAATTAATTTTAAAAACATTTAATTATAGAAAATATACATAAATAATTTTTTGAACCGGGTCTCCCCAGACGATCACCTCGTGCCCATAGAGGGGACCGTTCCACAGTTCGATGTATCCCCCCGGGGTGGCATACCCCGGAGGGAAGTTATGGAACGCGTATATCATCTGAAAATACCGTAATTAGGCATATACACATAAGTATATTTTTTAAAAACATACCGCCTCGCCGGGAAACATCTCCCCCACCAAAAACTCAATATAATTGATGATTTGTTGTGCTGCTATAAAAGAAAGCCCCGATTTAAAATTTAAAATATTTATAATAAAAAGAACTTACCAGACATAATTTCACGTTTACCAGCAAACGGGTGTTCAAGCTATATTTATATAAGTTTTTCCTACTATTAAAGAATTAATTTTTATGATGCATAAATATATGTCGATTGGAGTACGTACTAACTAATTCAAACACTAATATAATATTATCATATACAGGGTATCTTGAAAATGTAGATACTGGGCTTGTTTATTCTTTACACTGATTTTAAATACATATACGAGACTGGTGATAACTATTCTGTTGGGATATTTTAAACGGGGTTACTGGTAGATTAGACAGCTTAACGGGGTTTTGATCAGCCTAGCCGGGGCTTGAGGGAAACGGAAAATAATTATTATATGTTCTCTTCCAAGATTAATTTTAAATATATCCCCCAAATACGTACAATCGGTTAAAATGTAGTTGGTCTTTAGCTACGCCATTGTACTAAAATATACCATTTATGCTGAATGTTATGGCAGTTTTATAGATATCATTTGTAATTTAAAGGCGAAATTTAGCGGTTAAAAGTGTTCCATACCCCCTGTATACAGACCCCATTAATTGCTTTTATTCGCCCACATGATGCATGCATTAATTATTTATTAAAAGGGTAATTACTTTAAATGCAAAATTGCATATGCAATAGGCCAACAATGTCGGTAAAATTTGCATATAAAATCAATTCTACCTCGCGTTGTGACTCGATTTTATATAAGCATTTTATTGAAAGATAATTAATTATGTATTGTGTTTTTTATTGCGCGATTCGGTAAACATATCCTTAAAGTTGCGATAAACATAATAAAATTCGAAAAATGTCTTATTTTCTCCGATATGACCTTTATATATTACCATAATAGTGCATTTGACTTGAAAACTGCATATATTTCTGGCATAAAACGTTGTTAAATGATTACAGATATGTCTTTTTATTTACGCCGATTTTTTATTCCTTTAATGTAATATACCAGGGTGATAGTATGTGATATTGTTATGTTGTAAATAAAAAAGTTTTATAATTTTTATTTACGCCGATTTTTTTATTCCTTTAATGTAATATACCAGGGTGGTAGTAAGTGATATTGTTATGTTGTGAATAAAAAGTTTTAAAATTGATTGATTTTTATTTAATTATACACTCATGAATGGTACTGTTGCGAACGGCTATTGCAAGATGGCCTAAGCGTATTTTCTTAAATTTTCAGTATTGGA
This sequence comes from Polydrusus tereticollis, assembly GCA_963920685.1. Taxonomy (NCBI): domain Eukaryota; kingdom Metazoa; phylum Arthropoda; class Insecta; order Coleoptera; family Curculionidae; genus Polydrusus; species Polydrusus tereticollis. The sequence continues at coordinate 54,820,076 of OY987335.1, forward strand.
ACGGCGGTGTTGCCGTTTCGACAATTTTTATGTTGAATAAGGGGAAATATTGGTTTGGCAACGCCATTAGTATTGGTTTGTCGATAAAATGGTGAGTGCATTATAAAAGCTAGGTTTACCGCCATTTTGTCATCATCGCCACACTTAGGTTTGTTAATAAATTGGTGAAGGCAATATTTGCTGATAGGGGCTTCTGGTTGCATAAGTTCAGGTAGTACCCAGATGGCGGGGGTATGCGCGAACGTAATTATAGATGGCGTCTAAAAATACTGTTTGCCAAAAGGACATACTAGATCCCCAGTTGTCTAATTACATGCCACGCGGCCTCTAACAATGTTCATTAATGACATGTTATGGCGCATGCATACTGCAACAGATGTAGCAATATTATGTAGACAAAAACAACTATGGCTGCCGCTATTTGCCATCGTCTCCACACTTGGGCCCTTTGTTCCACCTATACGTTATAATTGCCGGGTCCCCCATATTTTTAGCTTATCAACATTGATCAACTCTTTTAATCTATATGCTCTCGTAGCGTATTTTGCAAGGCTTTGAGGTTCGGCCCCAGAGGATTATGGTTCAAATCCCACCGAGGACAAAAACTTTTTTATGGTATTATTATATTTTAAAATATTTTAACTGATTTACAACGTCATACCTACCATCGCGGTAAACAAGATGCCTTATATGAAAAGCAGGTGGTGCTACAGGTCTCAAGATTACAGGTACGTACATCTCTCCCCGTTAGGTGGCACCCCTACAATGATATTACTATATAATCGGGGTAACACGTGATCTGGGTTCCGTTGGGAAAAAAGTTAGGTTAGAATAATGTGTGGGGGGTTAGGTGGCAGCAGTGGAGGGTTCCACACAGGTCAATAGGGCCCTATATTACCGGCATCGAACAGTTATGACGTCACTCACTAGGTGGCGATAGTAGCTGGGTTCCACTTAGGTTAATAGAGGATGGCGGCTTCCAGGAAAAGTGCCACGCCCTAAAATGGCACCAAAAATGCAGATTTCAGCGCAATGTTATTTCTTTGAGATTTTGAGCTGAAACATACATAGCATTACTACTACTGTCCAATTTATTTTTTGGGGGATCACCTCGAGCTAAACGTTCTTTTAATCGAGTGCCGGGACCACAATATGAATAACCAGGTAAATGAAGTTCAAACGGGAGTCGATTTATGGCACTATTTAAGACACCTGCACCCTGCAACGTTGTCATTACAAATAAAGTTCTTGAAGAGAAAAGAGTGTATTTATAGTAATGCGGAAGCAGAAACAAAAACACCACCTAAATATTCAAAATTTCGATATGCCCAAACAGAAACAAACAAACAAACACGGGCAGCTTTTTCCAAACACCATTAGGGCATTAATATGTGGACCGAGTAATTGTGGAAAAACCAATGTAATGATGAGTCTATTAACTGACGCCAATGGTTTAAAATTTGAAAATGTGTACGTTTATTAAGAAATCTTTACAACAGGAAAAATATGATTTCCTCCGAGAAACATTGAAACATTGTCGTTTGGGGTATTTCACATATGGTGAGAATGATGATGTAATAGACCCGTCAACTGCTCAACCCGACTCTGTATTCATCTTTGACGATGTGGCTTGCGAGAAACAGGATAAAATTAGAAATTATTTCTGTATGGGTCGTCATAATGATATCGACTCATTCTATCTCTCGCAAACATATTCAAAAGTACCCAAACAGTTGATTCGCGATAATGCCAACGTGTTAGTTTTGTTTAAACAAGACGAGCTAAACTTGAAACATATTTATAGCGATCATGTAAACACGGACATGTCTTTCGATTCGTTTAAACGCATTTGCTCTGAATGTTGGAATGATAAATATGGGTTTTTAGTCATGGTTAAAGACAACGACATTAATAAAGGCAGATATCGTAATAAATTCGATACCTATATAATACTATAACGTCATCATATGTAGTTAGTATCACCGTCATCATTGTAAAGTATAGACCATTTAGTCGCAATGTCTCGACAATTTAACAGCTATGATAAGAATGTTAAACGTCGCATAATTGATGCCTCTAATACAATAAGAAGGAAATACTTGGCTTTAAAGCTGGAAAGAAACGAAGAAGATGCTGCGACTAACAAGTTTTTAACACCAGTTACTACCCCGCTAAATATGCTTGTACCGCTTATGGAAAAGAGAGCCAAGAAGCCAAAGATTAAAACTGAACCGACAGAGACGATTGTAAAAACAAAACCAGAAGAAGTTCAATTTTTGCCCAGAGAAGCGGAAGTTAGGTATGGAGATTTGGTTGATAATGAGGAAATCGAGGATGATGTGTTTGAAGAGAATACCCCACAAGATTTAAAGGAGGTATTTGAAACTACTATGAGAACGAATCCGGCAATTTTCGAGGAATTTACCAGTCAATATCCTCCAATTTCTCACGAATATTTAAAAATGTATTGGACAAGTTCCCCTGATTTGGATGACTCACAAGGTCTAACATACAATTTTGAAAATGGTAAATGGACAATGGGTTCTCTGTCGGTGGACTTTTTGCAAAATGGAGACATTGTCGCTTATCCACGAAGTCAGGGTCTATATGAGTTATTGTTTTTAAAGAATCCCATCAATCGTAAGAAAGATGATGAGGTGCATTATAAAGACATATTAGTGCGCACTAATGCATATAGGCGGTTAAGTAATGGTCAACTAAAAGGTAGCAAATCGGAAAAATATAAAAATATTATTAGACCGCTACTAACATCTTCAACACGAGGATCAACGTCCTTGTTGCAATCATCAGCATCTTCTCATGCTAGAAATCTTAGAAGTTCTTCGAACAAAACACCGCCTATTAGTAGAATGCCTGTAACAAGATCTAAACTGAAATCTGGGAATGCATTAATGGAGTACAACGAAAGACCAAAGGAATTTGTATATTACGACGATGTAAATGAACTAGTTGAGCGAATGAAGAAGCTTGAAGCCTCCGAACATGTTGGTAATAATAATAATTGGAACGAGATTCAGAATATTTTACAGGAATTGCAGAGACTTGGAATTATTGAATTCTATAAATAAACATGTAATTCCTTAAAAGCATCATTAAAGTATTAATCATGAATAAGTTTGGACGTTCTTTACTTCCCCCTACAGGGTTCCGAGAGTTTTACCAGCACCCACCATACTTTCCTTCACTAGGGATGGTGATTACAATTTTAGGGAACATAAGCTTTGTAACGTCAGTCCCCCAACAGATGATACAGATGGTGTTAATAAAAAATTTTTAGATGATGCAATTTCTGTTATTTACATGAAAATTATTGCTTCTTCAAACGAGTGTGTTAAGCTGGTTAACAATACTACCAATAGCATCGAAGGTCGCATGAAGGCTGTATCTGCAGAATTACGCGATTTAAATGATCGTTTGCTAAAGTCTTCTACCAGTATTTCAAGAATAACAAGAGATATTTCAACAATAAATGATCGTTTTAATGCAATTGATGTTAAATTGAAATTAGTTGACAATTACCAGCAAGAAGCTATAAAAATAGTGCAACCAGAGTTCGATAAACTCAAGGACCTCTTACATAGTTACATGCATGTAAAAATCGAAAATTCTTTTGCACCTTTAGCTGCAGACTTCAAGAAACTTGAAAAAGTAACTAAATTAGCAGATACAGTTGATAGGGGTATATAAATTGCCTAACATGTTTCAAATATTTCACTTTATTAACAAAATGCCCAAGGGTATCATCACTAAGGCTCGAGAACAGGTTGTTAAAGAGTTACACGCCCCAGCTCGTTCGAAATTTAAACGTCGTAGATTTATCCAATATGGTTTAGATGATACATTTGCATCCGATCTTGCGCAACTCGATCAATATGCGCGCGAAAATAGGGGGTATAAATACATACTTGTTGTTATCGATTCGTTTTCGAAATTTCTCTGGGCAAGACCCATAAAGACGAAAACTGCTCAAGAAGTAACCAAAGCGATGGAAAATATTTTTATACACTCCAAGCGAATCCCGAAAAAGTTAGTTACAGATAATGGAAAGGAATACTACAATACTAGTTTTCAAAATCTTATGAAGACGCATAAAATACATCATTATAGCACTTTCAGTATCTTGAAGGCTTCAATTGCGGAGCGAGTAATTCGAACAATTAAAGAAAAGCTTTTTAGATTGTTTACTTTAAATGGAAATCATCGATGGATTGATTTGTTGGAGGAAATCGTGAATACATACAATGCTACTAAACATCACACGATTGGCATGAAGCCGTCGGATGTTAATAAGAGTAACGCGGATAAGTTATTAAACTCTGTATATACGCATCTAAAGGTTGTGGGGAAACGAAAATTTGGGGTTGGGGATATTGTTCGTATAAGTAAATCCAAGCATGTCTTTGAAAAGGGTTATGTACCTAATTGGACAACCGAGCTTTTCAAAATTTCCAAGGTTAATATAACAAATCCTACAACCTATATATTGGAGGATATGCAGGGACGACCAATCAGTGGAGGATTTTATGAAGCGGAATTACAGAAAACTAAACAGCCCGATGTATTTCTTATTGAAAGAATTATACGGAAAAAGGGGAAGAAAATGTTTGTCAAGTGGCTTGGCTTTGATAATTCACACAACAGCTGGGTGGACATGATAAAAGATGTTGTTTAGTTTGCTAGAATTGAGTGTTATGCAGACTCATTTGGATAAATACGTCATATTTCGTAATAATCAGCTAGTATTATAGTATAAGATATACTGCAAACAGTGCCACTGTGAGGTGATTAAAGGTCATAATCGTACAACGAAACATAAGGAAAACTGTGGGGAGATTGTAGGCTCTGGTATTAAACTTATTCAAACAGCTTTTAAGAATAGAGTGAATACCTATCACATATCGACAAATAATAATTTGACTGATGTTAAGCTGTTCCTGAAAGACTTGAAACATAAGGTTCTAACGGTGTTAGCGGAGCAGTTGAGTCTTCATCGAGCTATATCAATGAATATGGAACTTTATGGTGTATATCTACAACCATCAACGCAGGAACAAGAAATTAAATAATTTAATTCGAGATATAGCGTGATTCATCCAGGTACTAAGTTAGACCATGTGTTTGAACTATATAAAAATAACCTACTTAAAAAAGCTTTAGAATTTACCGAGATGGGTAGCGGGTGGGCCTTGTCGCAACTTTTATTCCTAGAACTTAATATTAATAAATATTCAGGAGTGGGGTAGTCAGAGTGTAGTCGATAATTTGCTTGGACGGTTTTAGTACTTATTTAGTCATGGGCGAATACGTTGTTGAAGAAGATTCAAGAAGTTTGTCTCCTTGGAGATATCTTGATAGCATGATATTAAGAAGTAGAGAAGACATTAAAAATGAGAAAAAGCTGTTGAACGAGGTGCATTATTCCGCTGAAAATTATAAGATAATCGTTGGCCTTAGTGTAGCTAGAGGAATGGTGCCGAGTGTGAAGTTAATAAATACTGTTTTAAATTTACCTGAGGAAAAAGTTGCAGCATCACTAGCCAATTTCGAGTGGCATGAGTTTCTCGAAATCGCGTCCAAAATGGTTGAAGATGATACATTAAGAATTGATTCTGAAACTGAAAATTTTACAGTGTCGTCCGTTACATTGTTGAGTGAAAAAATAATAAATCTTGTGTGTAATAATACAACGTTATGTTTCTGTTCTCATGACATAACCTCATTTGTTAGTATAAGTCACATTATTAATTATAGATTGAACCTGATAAAAAATTTAGATTTTATGGCATTTTATGATAACTTTTTAAATTATATGAACATTAATGAAGACATCCAAGGAAACTTTTTTGAGATTATTAAAAATATTTGTAGTTTAAACATGTCTGAACAAGCTATTTACATGTTGGAACTAATACACTTTAATCCCAAGAAGGTACTAGATGACTTTGATAGAATACAAATGTGTAATATTTGATGATAATAAATGTATATTAACCCGTTTTATTGGTTTTATTTCATAGTATTCTTACAACACTTTAGATAGCAACATCTCATAAAATGTGTGGAGATGATGGTTATAGTTTGCTTCGTAATTTTGAAGATAGGCTAGTTACGTTCGCTAATTGGCCTAGCAAGCTCAATCCTGAAGAGTTGGCAAGTGCGGGGTTTTATTACACTGAGCGATTGGATATTGTCAGGTGTTCATTTTGTCATTGTGAGTTTGATGGTTGGTATGTGGGAGATGATCCTTTGAAAGATCATTATAAGAATGTCAAGCATTGTGAGCTAGCTAAAGTCTTATGGAGATGCCGCCAATTGAGAAAAAATAAACCGATAAAGTGTACAAAAGAGAAGAAAAACAAGAGTTTCTCATATACCGACGCCATTTGAATGCTAGTAATATTTATAATTTTTATGAGCGTCTGGTACCAATCTCGTGAAGTAATAAAGGTTTTAGGGAATGGAATTTAGATCATTCTGCCTACAGTCATGGCGGCGTTAAGTTCATCCTATATTCTCTTGACTGCCTTAGTACGAAATGTGTTTTACGTTTACGCTCCGTATAATGTATTGAATGCATCGGTAATGTTGGGAACTCCACCCTTTTCTGCAAACAACACATGGCTTCAAATGACATATGAACAAATTGATAATAGACATACGGCTGTTTTTAAATCAAACGCTCCAACAGTTGGTGATTTACGATATAAGGTTAGGTTTCAGTTTAGAGACCTGACTTTTGGCGAAACCGAGTGGAGGACGCTAATAAACCAAAATGCTTCTCACAATTCTCCAATAGTGGATGGATATGCTGGAACACATGGGGTGCTTAGTTTAATTGTATTCATATGCGTATCTTGTACCATTTTACTAATTAATCTATTGCATACCTTTATTAAGTCAAGGTATAGATAAATAAATAATTTTCTATAATTTTGATGTCTTTTCTTTTATTTAATATATAACCCATATCCGCGAAACAATTTTTTTTCTCGCACATGCGGACTGTTAAATTTGGTTCTATTTACTCAATTAACCCCGTTCCTTTTCTAAACAACTTATGACGTCACCCTAAACACGCGACATGTATTAGCTATACTAAGGTTACAATTTCGTCGGGAATATATATTTTAGGGAATTTGTGGGGGATCTGGGAGGTCTTTGTATACTTACTTTATATCTTCCCTGTATAGATTTTTGTATAAAATTATGCAAGTAATTATCTGTTTAAGAAATGCATTTTGCATATAAATGAACCAATATTTGTTGTTGTAAATTACTTGTAGCCAATTAGCATAAATAAATCATTATCTAGACAAGCCTCGTGTATAACTAGTGTTTTGCATAATGATACTACATTCGCATCGAACTCGTCAAGGTTATTTTCCATCCTTTGAACTGACAATCGATTATTAAAATTCAATTAAAAGCTTGAAGGATATAATAAAATTTGAAATACAGGGGGGACCTTCAAAATACTTTTATGATTTGGTCCGATCAACCCCGTCCTTTTTTTAAACAACTTATTACATCACCCTAAACACGCGATATGTATTTGCAATCTTTCGCCCTCCTGCCGTTAGGGCAATAGCTATACTAACTTTGGCCCTATTGGCCCGATCAACCCCGTTATTTTTTTAAACGACTCATGACGTCACCCTAAGCACGCGACATACATCAGCTGTCGATTTTGACATTTGACAGGTGACATCTGACAGGTGACAGTTCTTAATTGACAGGTGACAGGTGTCATTTTCGAGTCATGCGCAAGAACCCATTTCATAGACCCCAACTACGCATGCGCAATATCCTAGGCCCATTGGTTCCGGAGATATGAGTCATAAAAATCCCTCCGAAAATTAACATTGGAGGGCCCAGCCTGGTTTACCCTAATTTTGTACATTATAAAACACCACCATAACCCCACTTAAGGACCTTTTGTTCCAGCAATCTAATCAGATGTGCCCCCGTGGTTTCACGTTGTCAAACATTGTTTAGCAGTTTTAATCTATATGCTCTCGTAGCGTATTTTGCAAGGCTTTGAGGTTCGGCCCCAGAGGTTTATGGTTCAATTCCCGCTGACTGCACAAACTTTTTTTCTGTTATTATTTATTCATTATGTTGTTCAATATTGATTATTTAGATAGATGTTCAGGTTAGGTACTTGGGTTTGGGTACTATTGAGAACGTGGTACGTCATCTCTCCCCATAAATGTAATAACACGTGACCATGGGTCATAAAGTTGGGTTAGAATCTTGAAATAATGAGGGCTGATAATACTAGGGGGGCGCCACTTAGGCTAAGACGGGTCCTATATTACCGACATCGGATACCCTCGGGCGATCATCGGGTAACCATCGGGTGACCACCGCTCGGGGTCGCTGACCTGCCTGAGCTAGCCTCGCGAATTATGCGTAGGGTCTCGCGGTATCGCCTTCTATCATCATGCGCGCTCAACGCCTGTTGTGGAGGCTTCCTCCGCCGCGGGTCTGGGGCTCGCGCCGGACCAAGTGACCACGCCCTAAAATGGCACCAAAAATGCAGATTTCGGCCCCCATGTTATTTCTTATGGGATTTTGAGTTGGGAGTCACATAGCTTATCTACTTCGCATCTAGTATATATATGTTGATTTGAACCACAGTTCCAGCATTTATTATTTAGTGCACCGACCTCGATATTATCGTTAGCATGCAAATTAATATTATCAAGAGAATCTGTAATCCCTGCAATCCCTACATTTCGACTACGGTTACCCTGGCAAGGTAGATTAGGTAAAAAAGTTCGAGGTCGCGAACCAGTGCCTTGAAAGTGATCTGATTGGTACTTGGTTTCCTCAATCATCCTACACATATATTTAAGCTCTTCAATATTAGCAGGGAAACGTAAAGTTAAATGTTGTTGAAAATAGGGTTGTAGATTTCTTTGAATGATACTCAGTTGTTCCTGTTCACTGACTGGTCTTGAAAAACGTTTAAATAAAGTTTGCATTACTGCAATAAACATAGCAGGTCTCTCATTTATACCCTGAGTTCTAGAGCGAACTTCGTCCCATAAATTGGATTCAAAATTGATAGGCAGAAAGTTTATTTTTAATTGACACACCAGATCATTCCAAGTAAAAAATTGGTGGCGGATGCTCCGATACCACACAAGGACATCATCTTTAAAGAACTCATGTGCAAAATTAATTAACAAGTCTTTATTTATATTATAAGATAGAGTAAACTCATCTATTTTTTCTAGAAAACTCAAAACGTTATGATTTTTCCCATTAAATTTCAAATTACTTTTTTGAATTTAACTTATTTTTGAAAAGAAACTTGAGTCAGCCCCGGAGTTAAAAGGATTAGATCGACTCTGATGGTTTGGTGAACCTATCTGACATGCATTTTGCCTACCATTAAAACTAGGTGTATTTGGATTATAATTCCTATCATCTTGATATGGTTGTCTAGCCCCAAAATTAGTAGAATTTGTATTAATATTATCCTGACAAAAATTCATATTTTGATTTCCCTGAAAACGCTCAAAACTATACGATAGAGGTAAATTGGTTGAGGTTACTCTATTTTCAAAAAGATTATTTGACTGAAAATTATCGACAGGTCGTTCAAATCTTTGCTGAGACGACCCTAATGCATAATTTTGAGGAAAACTTTGATTGTTCGCCATGCCTTCACCTCTGAGATGATTTGTTGCATAATTAAACCCGCTTGATTGTACGTCATGACAGGTCAGTGGAGGCATTGACATAACTGAAACATTCTGCGCATTAGTTGAAGTTCTAAGATTGTTAACTACCCTTGATATCTGAGGCACTGGTATGCTCTCGGTAACAATTTGGATATTTTCTAGATTGGATTGTCTTTGGCCACCCAAGGAAGTAGTTCTATTAAAGACATGATTTCGAGACAAGTTTGCAGCGTCATCTGCAGGGCCATTATTACTATTTATTATTTCGGACACAGGGGTATTTGATAACCGCGCACTGCGTGAGGAACGCAACCCACTAAATACTCGGTATAGTACAGATTTTGATGGTCTGGTATTAGAATGAACTATAGTGCTTGTTTGAATTTTTGTGCTTGGTTGAACTATGGAATCGATACTCTCATCCTCATCAGAGTCTGATGTATCTGATCCAATTGATAAAATTTCGCTATTAAAAGAGACTGCCTTGCGAGCTGGTTCACTCTGTACACGTTTTGTAGGGTATATATTGTTGCTATTATTATGACCACTTTCAGTTGGACTACGACTAGATATCGACTCGGTACTCAAATCTATAAGGTCATTTTCTGTGTTAGGGTCATCTAGCACAGAATCTACACTTTTTGCTTTTGTTTTCAAACGATCTAAGAGAAATACAGCTTTAGTTAACAGTTTAGTTTTAGTTTCACAAAATTCGTCATCATCAGGGAACCTAGATATTCGATGTCTAATATGCAATATTTTAGATTTTAGATATTTGAACTCTTGGTGATTCTCATTGAATTTAAAAAGATCTACCCTATGGGAAACATTTCTCAATTTAAACTTACAAAGGTTTGCTTCCAAGCAAAAATCAATAGGTACTTCCGGATAAACTATGGTATCTTCGGACTCAGCTGCTAAATGTCCTCGTAGGATTGCTGTTTTATACTGCCCAGCTCCCTGAACCACTGCTGACCGAACGAACAGTTCAAAATTCAGCTCATCCTCTGACAGACACTCGGGATCCATAATTCTTTTTCCTAAAAATTATAAAAAAATTAGTAACGATACGATACTTAAAAAGGTTTAGTAGTTAAGAACGTTAAAGCAAATAAATTTTAAAGATATTGTTCACAAAACAATATATATGGTGCCAATATTTTCCTAAAGAATACAACACTTGATTTTGATAAAAACATCAGCACAAAATAACAGATATAATATTTAGTATTTGATTATTTCCCTTGTTGTTGAGAAAAAAAATGAAACGATAGTTAAGACAGAAAACACAGAGTAACAACAGAGGCTAATCAGATAAATAGGTCGCCCTGTAGGAGTCACACTAAGGAAGCCCCACGTTGGGCGCCACTTATAATATATATAAAAAAAAATTAAGGAAAATAGAAAGGCGTCACTTGTAATATATTTAAAAAAGAAGAGAAAGAGAGAAAGGGGATCCTAACTTTTTATTAATTAAAAAAAATTAAACCTTTCTTCCCTAATATATATATATATATTCATCATATGCCACGTTGCTACAGATATAATTTATTTGAGCTGGATCGTGGGATTTTAAGAAAAGCAAATTCTGTCTGTTAGCTCTTAAAAGGAACAATCAAATAAAATTTTTGGGCGCCAGTTTGCACTAGTGGCAAACAGAAAAAAAAAGAAAAGCAATCAACAACTACAAAAATCAACAACAAAGATTTATTTAAGCAAGTATTCAGAAATAAATTTGACAGTCAAGGAAATATTAGCATCGTTTCAAATTATACCTTAATTAGTTACTAGCTAATCAATTAATCACTTAAAGTAAAATAAGTTAATCACTGAATAAATATAAATGCAATAAAAGCGAGGTCAATACAGGCCAGCTACCCAAATTATAATTTGTTAAGATTAGATAAGCTAATCAATGATTAGATAAATTAAGGTCAGTGATCTGCACACAGTTGAATAGGAAATTAGATGAATACGGGCCTGTAACCCAAATTATAAATTCTTAATATAAGGCAGGGGTAATTATCAATAAAAGGAATAAATTAATGTCAGTGACCTAGGTATGGTAAATTGTAAAATCAAATAGATGCGGGCCTGCAACCCAAATTATAAATTATTAAGATTAGATAAGTTAATTAATGATTAGATAAATTAAGGTCAGTAACCCAGCTACAGTAAAATGTAAAATCAAATAGATGCGGGCCTGTAACCCAAATTATAAATTATTAAGATTAGATAAGGGTAATTATCAATAAAAAATAAATTAAGGTCAGTGACCTAGATACAGAAAAATGTAAACTCGAATAGATGCGGGCCTGCAACCCAAATTACAAATTATTAAGGTTAGATAAGCTAATTAATGATTAAATAAATTAAGGTCAGTGACCTAGATCTAAATTACACCTAAAATTAATTAAATGTTAATATTAGGCAAGGTGACTCGGTTACAGTTAAATATAAAATTAGAGAAATACGGGCCTGCAACCCAAATCATAAATTATTAAAAAATAAATTAAGGTCAGCGACCTAGATATGATTACACCTAAAATTGATTAAATGTGGGCCTGCGACCCTAATTATAGGTAATAAATACGGTATAGTACCACATTAATAGCGGAACACTCCAAATAACCATATTTTCGACTAGATCACACCTAGTCGGTTACAAATAACTTTCAACACTGCCCTAAATATGAGATACTTTTGCAAGGTTGAGGCAAGTTTACTTAAAGCAAAGTACTTATCTTAGCAGTAGTTCCGATGTAGGGCCCCTCGATAACAGTTCTACGTCTCAAATCTGGTCATACCATCCCTAGCTAACACGTGTTGGTCATAGACGTTTCCTTGTTCAGGTGCGGCTGCCTCGGGTGTTCAATGCCTGGACTCGGTACCTCTCCTCACGAAAACTGTACTCCTACGGTAGCAATTCCAACTTGGCTAGCAACCATTTGATGCTCAATTGAATATCAACGTGAAAATTTGAACTCAAGTTCACAGGGAACTCTTGAGACAACGTCGTTTGTGGCTTTCCTCAGCTTAACGATTTCTTCTTTGTTTCTAGCAGTGAGCTTCTTTGGGACCCCAAAAGCCAGCACTATGCTGATACTATTCACAAATCTTCAAATCGCTTTGCTGCGAATCAGTTGGCCAAAGACGAGCAAGAGAAAGAGAGCTTTTTTACCGTCGCTTGTGATTTTCTAGATTCGGTTTCAAAAAAAAATCGACCAACTCGAAAAAAAACCCAAAAAACTATCTAAGAACTGAAAAAAAGGTCCACGATCCAAGAAACGACTAGCCTTAAACTCGTCAACGTAGTCCTTAAGGTCGTATTACAGTCACGCAACTAATTGCAGCAATAAATGGCAAGGTCAAAGTATTGCATGAAAGAAAGTTGCACAATGTAAAACAGCGTGCAAGTCCATGCAACTTTTTCTTAGTTGCAACAAACCTTCTAACCTCAAACTTGTTATTGTTATTGTTTTATTTTGTGATTTTCTGGTGTTTGTGAAATATTTTGTGTTTGAAATGAAATAAATAAACAAAATAAATAAATTAAAGCGGAAAAAAGTACTCACTGCATCATTATACACCATTAATACTGTTGGTAACACAAAGGTAACTACTTTTCCCCCAGACTTGCACGAGCAATGCAATAAATATCGCGCCAGACCGATAAAATTTTCGTGCAACTTAGTTGCACCAAGGGATCAGCTGAGCTTCGACTGCGCATGCCTTTGGGCAATTCTTATTGCGTCTTGCATGGACTTGCATCGAGTTGCGTGACTGTAATACGGCTTTTAGCTAATTCCGATTGTCACTAATGTCGAACAAAACAACTCTAGTATCTTTCCAAGTAAATTTAAATATAAAGTTCATGCATGCCCGATTCTGCGGATCCAAAATCGTTCCTGGCCAGTGATTGGTTTTATTGCAGCTGATTAAATTATTTAATATTATTTATTATTTTAGTTAAATTGTAACATTTACAAAATGTAATGTTACAACCTGTACAACAATATGTATGCTACTATAGCCGCTATTAATCGAAATACACTATTGAGAGTTTGCAGAACCGAATTATTATATCGATTTGCTATGTGTGTGTACGAAAACGGTAATAATTTTGAAAATCTCATTCGACCCCATTAGTTAGTTTTTGGTATTGTTCTAATTTTCATTAATAATTTTGTATAATTTCTCATCAGTTCAAAACAACAAAAAATGCAACGTATTGATAATGTATGGTTTTGTTTCTTAATGCATATGCAATAAAATTGTTTTTATTTTCATTTCTCGAAAACGAAGCAAGATATGAAAACAATTTATCATACAATAAAAGGATATTTTTAGTTGTTTAATCCGAAAATAATATAAAAATGACCAAAAACTCAGTGGCGTCTTATTCTTTGCCAATATTATTTGTTAAGGCGTACCCTGAGACGTCACTGGACGTAATAATTTAGCGCTACACGAGCGTTTTATCACTAAAATTATCATTACAAAAATTAAATTAGAATCTGCTAAAGCATATTAAAAATATTTATAATTAAAATACTCGTTAAAATTGAAAGTAGTTTGGGTTTTAATTCGAAATCTCCTTCCCCATCTTAAGTTGTTGAAAGGCCAGGGAGGAGTTTCTAGGGTGTTGTATTTTTTTTTATTTGTATGCATTTTGTCTTTTCATCATGAATAAATAAAAAAAACATTGAGTTTATTTACTGTTTTATTTATTTTTTGAACTCTACCTACATTACAATTAATATATTAAGCCGACATGTTGATAGGTTCCTCTGTAAGTTCTTCCTCAATCATTAGAATAACACCCAATACTGTAGGGTCCGTAACATACTCTTTCAAGCTTGTTAGTTCCGCAAAAAAACCACCTCTGTTGAACTCACACACCAGATCCATCAAGTTGAAAGTTTCAAAATATTGAACACATGCTTCTACACTTTGTTTAAAATATTCGGCTCCATCTTGATAGAAGTTGCACCATCGTGGTCTACTATTCATAGCAAAATACTGTTGCTCACTAACCTTCTCACAAAAGGACTTGTCTAATTTCTTAACATGTTGGTTTAACTCACTACTTGTGATACTAGACGATTCCATTATTATAAATAACTAAATGTGACTGCCTCGTTTGCCTGGTTTTAATTCAAAATCCCTTCCACAATTTTTGCGTCTACTGCTCTCCGTTTCTTACTGTTTTTCACTGTTTTTCTTTAGATACTGTATTTTTACTGCTTTTTACTGTTTTTTTACTGTTTTTTATACTGTTAATGTGGTGTTAGCAAGCCCCTTGGTTAGTGTGGTAGGCGAATACCAATCTTCATGATCCCTAGACCATTCATACAAAGGAATATCCTGGTGACCCCATGCAAGACTATTAAAAGAGTTTGGCACCTTAAATCGTTTAGTGTTAGTTAAGCTTAGAGTCAATTTGTTTACCAGCTCTGTAAAAATATTATGTGACCGAGATCTAAGCAAATACATGCCACAAAAAAGCTTAGAGTTATTTTCAACAACATCCTTGTAATGTGTCAAATTTAACTGTTTAGTAATACTACTTTTTTTAATTCCTTTTGCTTTTTTAAGCAAAGTATTTTTAGTCTGAACGCAGTAAGCTTTCGCTCCTGTACCATAAAAGCTTTCGATGGGTTCACCAGCATATTCGTCTTTAAATTTACCTACTACAGATTTTGTTATGGGCATACCATGTTTAATATCCTCGTAAATATTTGCGGTTTTTATTTCTAAGATGAACGAGTCTGTATCTGTGTACAGTAATTTAACTTTCTCGTGATATAAAGGTTTTAAAAAGTCGTAAAAGAAACTATACATTATTGTTTTAGATATGTCCAAAATAGAGAATCCCGCGTACACGGGTTTATCATAGTTAATCATTATTTTTTGCATTTGAATAGTCGCTAAGTTTTTATTATATACGAACGAATCTTTAAAATATGGTTTTGCAATGAGATTCTCCGCCCCATCTTTTCTTTTATTTTTTGACCACTCTGTGGCCAACCTAATGTCAGTTCTTTTTTCAACATTCTCCATAGTTTTTCCGTATATAATATTGTTAGCCAATTTATAAGTATTTCTTTCAAACTCGTTTTTAGATCCGTTTCTTAATTTTGTGTTTAAATATTTTTGACAAATGTGACACTTGTTTGTATAGTTATGTCGTAGTTTTACCAATTCACCTAAAGGACGCATGGGTTTTTTATGTTGTAAATATTTGTTATAAATATCACGAACATCTCTTTCTATCCAATTTATAAAAACGTTTGCAGAAGGCCATTGGACTTATTATTTAAGGGTTTAAGGACGCGTAAATGACAAAGGGAAGTTCCTGTTTCTTTTAAATATTTGTAAATTTTAAAACATTTCCAGGTGCCATGTTGTCAAATGTATCTATTTTATTTTCTATGGTTGGTAAGTTGACTCGTATATGACCACAATCAGAAATATTGTGTCTTGTTTATTCCTCATTAGTTTCGAAATATTGTAAGCAACGGTCGCAAAATACTTTTTCCCGTGATGTATTTCAATCATATATATAATCATATTTTAGTTTTTCTAAACCATAAACCTTAATCGATATAATATTATTTTGTAATTCAAATTTTGGGATGTTACTAATTTTTACTGGGGCTTCAATACCTATGACGTCTAATACTGTTGTAAAGTGTGGATACGAACTTGTCTCAAACTCTACTCTTGTAGGGGGGTATAATGCTGCCATGATTGACTAGAAGAAACAAAATTGGTCATTGTTCCTTATATTGACAATGGCTGCCTTCCTCTGAATATCTCTGGGTAGTTCAATATATGCAGAAGCTCAGAGTGGCTTACATTTGTTGATGTTAACTTTCAAATGTAAAATGTTGACCAAACCCCATCCTATAAAAGAAAACTTTTGTAACTATTTTTGAAAAATTTAACACGAACAAATAATAAAGTTCTATTAACAATATGTTAAATACCTGAATCTCTTTCGGCCATTTCATCACCTTTAACATCTATTATTTTACTTATATCATCAATATACAGGATTAGGTCGGAAGTATGACAGAGTACTTTAAATTTAATGTTGAATTCCACTTGTTGGACTTATATATAAAACCCAAATAGTTTCAAATTAGTTTTTATGCAGTTATGTTTTTGAACCTCTAGTACTAATAGATTACTTAGTTTCTGAAAAACATCTTCAAAAAACTGCTTGACGTTGATATGAACTCCCTCAGACTTGATTCTGTATGAGATTATTCTTTCTTTAAATGTTGATTTGATTTTTTCAATTCCATTTGAAACTATAGACACGATATTTTTATGTTCATTTGAGCGTAGATGACTTGTAAAGAACATTTTAGGAAACATCTTTTTACAATCGAAACAGTATTGCGATGTTTGTCCTAAAAGGAAAAAAGATACTGTTTTAAACAGAATTATCTCAGATATATTTATTTATTTTTTTATATTATTAGTATAAATAAAATATAAATATATAAAAATATTACCTGTTTTCTGTCTCTTTACATTTTTCCAATCAATTAATTGTTGTTTGTTTCGTATCATACGACAGAACTGTCGCAAATGTCTTAGTAAACTATCTTTTCTGGTAAATGATTTGTTGCATGTTTTACACTCAAATGCCATTTCTTTTTCCTTTTCTTACTTAAAGTTTGTGTTAAAAACCTGCTATAAAATCTAGGAATAACCAGTGTTAATTAAGTAATAGTTAACTAAAATTTACATTTAATACTCAGAAAAATAGTGGGAGAAAAAACTAGAATTATTATAGTAAACAAATTATAAGCTCTTGAATGTAGTACTACTATGAAAAATTCTCTGCTCTAATATTAACACTTGTACCAAATACTTCTTTAATTTTTACCCATTTCTGCTTCTCTCTAGTTGTTAAATTTTTTCCATGGTTTTCGTAAAAGTCATTTAAACAAAATTTTAAGCTCATTAAGAAAGCTTTGGTTCTGCGCTTGTTTCTTTGTTTGTCTAATACAGATTTTTTATTGCCTAAATTAGTAAAACACTGTTCAGTTTGTGTTCCCACGTTCAAGAGCTTATTATTTGTTTGTGTTGAAATAGAATCGAATTGTGTAGGAAAATTATTCGGCCCGATAGGAACTAATGACGCTTTCTTATCTATACCTTCTAGTTCTTGTATAATTTTGGTTAATTTTATGGGTGAAACTTAAGTCTTCCTTAAGAATATCTTCAGAGTCAAACAATGGGGATAAAAAACTAAATTCTTTGTCTATAGATTTATTATTATTATAATTTTCTGACAGCTCGCGAGACCTGTCATGCACTCCCTCTACGGGGAACATTCACTCATCCCAGATATCACCGATATCAAAAGGATTGAGCTCTGTGGGGGCCCTTTCCGTGTTATTGGGCCCGTGGGGTTCTTGTTTGATTACCCATATACTTTTTGACTGTTCGGCTTGTTGATAGTAGCACTGCTTTCTGCATATCCTTGTAGAGATCTTGAGGTAAGTCTAGTGTTCTAAGGTTTTCCAAAAGCTTGTTTGGGATTACTCCTGTTGTTGAAACAATAATCGGCATGGTTTCGATGCTGTCCATATTCCACTGTGTTCTTATTTGCTCCTGGAGGTCTCGATACTTCGCTATTTTCTCAGCATGCTTCACTAGAAGGTTGTTGTTATTTGGTATAGCTACATCTATCAGAGTCGTTTTCCTGGCCCTCTTGTCTACCACTACAAGGTCCGGTCTGTTGTGGGCCACCGTCTGATCAGTAAGAATAGTCCGGTCCCAGTACATCTTATAGTGGTTGCTTTCTAAGATTGTCTGTGGTGTATATTTATAATATGGGATCTTCTCATTTTGGACGAGCTGTAGTTTCACCGCTAACTCCTGGTGTAGGATCTTCGCCACTGCATCATGCCTCTCCTTGTATTCTGTTGCAGAAAACATCTGGCATCCTCCCGTGATGTGTTGGATCGTTTCTGCCGTTTGACATCCATATCTGCATTTATCTACCTGTACTGAGTCGTCTCTAATTATGTATTTCAGGTAGTTTCTAGTTGGTATGACCTGATCTTGGATCGCCAGTAGAAATCCCTCCGTTTCAGGAAACATCTGTCCAGAGATGAGCCAGTAGTTCGACGCAAGACTGTCGACGTGATCCTGGGCTGCCTCGTTCAGGTGTCGTCCGTGCAGAGGTTTTTCCCTCCATATCTGTAGCTTTTCTTCATTGGTCTTGTGGTGTTGTGGGGCATTCTGATCCCTCAATCTTAGAGGAGTAGAGTGGTCTGCTTCGCAAATAGCATGGTGTAGGTCTGAAGTTTGGGCTTTGTTGCGGAAGTACTCCCTTAAGTTGGTTATTTGTTGATCCATTATTTTCCCAATATCTGCCAGACCTCTTCCGCCTTGATGTCGTGGTAAAGTGGTCCGCTCTACCGCACTTCTTGGATGGTGTTTGAGTGTTTTGGTAAGTTGGGTTCTGATTTTGCGCTGTAGTCCTTCGATGTCAGTCACGCTCCAGTCTACAATGCCGAATGAGTAGGACAGAACTGAGCAGGCGTAGGTGGTAATTACTTTGAACAGGTTCTTGCTGTTCAGTTTCGTTCTCAGAAGCCTTTTTGTTCTCTTAAAAAACTCTTCCTTTATATCTGTCTTCATCGCTGCATGACTGATGCGTTGAGCCTGCTTCATCCCCAAGTATTTGTAGTTCTCGCCTTCTCCCATTGCCTGAATCTCCTGGCCATCTTGCATAACGAACGGGTTTTGCTGTATTTTTCCCTTTATCATGGTGAGAGTACGACATTTATCCAGGCCAAACTGCATTCCGACATCATTGGAGAATTCCTCCACTATTTTAAGCATCTGATCGATTTGGTTTTTGGTAGCGGCCATTAGTTTTAGATCATCCATATATAGAAGATGGTTAACCCTACTGGCTTCTTGGTTGCCGTTTTTGATAGCGAATCCATATCTTGTGGAGTTTAGTCGGCTGGAGAGAGGGTTCATAGCTAGACAGAACCACAGAGGACTCAAGGAATCACCCTGGAATATTCCTCGTTTTATTGGAACAATGTAGGTGGAAATATTGGTGGTCCCCTCATTAAGGTGAATCTTGGTCTTCCACAGCCCCATTGCGTGTTGTAGAAATTTTATCAAGTAAGGATCGATTTTGTAGATCTTTAATATGCAAAGGAGCCACTCGTGCGGTACGGAGTCAAAGGCCTTCTTGTAATCTACAAAGGCAGTATAGAGGTTTCTTTGCTTAGAGTAAGCTTGGTTGCTGATGACTGAGTCAATTATTAATTGTTCCTTGCATCCCATGGCTCCTTTGGTGCACCCTTTCTGTTGTGGAGCTATAATGTTGTATCCTTCACAGTGGGAAGAAATTCTCTTAGCAATTCAGAATGTTATCAGCTTGTATAATGTGGAGAGGCAAGTGATTGGTCGATATTTTGATGGATCGTGTGTATTTTTGCGGTCTTTTGGCAGAAGATACGTTATTCCTTGGGTGAGAAATGGCGGCAGCTTTAAGGGGTCTTTCAGAGTTTCATTAGTTAATGCAGCCAGTTTCCCATGCGCGCACCAGAATTTCTTAATCCAGTAATTATGTACTCCATCCGGGCCAGGCGCTTTTCAGTTATGTAACTCCCTGGTGATGGCGGATATTTCTGCCGCTGTGAATGGTTCGTGTTGCATCTCGTTGTAGTTCTGGGAGATTACATTTTCTTCACGAATCCAACTAGCGTTAACGTTGTAGTTTGCAGGTCTGGCTAGCTGGTCCTTCCAGAATTGGTCTATTGCCTCTTTTGTTGGATAGGTGCTTCCCTCCCCTTTATCTCCATCATTTAGTTTCCTATAGAAAGCTTTTTCCGACCTTTGGAATAGGGCGTTGTCTTGTCTCCGCGCATTACTGGCTTTGTATCGTCTCAAACGGCCTGCGTATACGGACAGTTTCTGTTTTAATGTATCAAGGCCTTATTGTGGGGAGGTATTTTCTGCATCTTGTCTTGAGTGGATCCTGTGTTGAGTCATTATAGCTTGTACAGATCGTAGTACTCTTGCTGATCTAATTCCACTTATGTAAGATTGAAGTTGTCCAATACTTCTTCTGAGCGCTTCTATTTTCTTCTGGATTCTTTGCTGCCATGCGGGTATTCGGAGCTCGACTCTTGCCTGGTGGCCATTTTGCCTTATTTTTGCAGTTGATTTGGCTACTGCTAATGCTGCACAGTATATTACCGTGTGTATAGCTTCCAATGATGTTGCTCTTGCAACATATTCTGGTAGAATTCTGTTGTTCATTACCTCTAGTGTGACTGCTAGTTTTTTGGAGGAGTTTAGCTTGGGTAGTGGTGGTCTACACAGTGGATCTGTACCTTCGTATTTTATTTCAGCTCTTCTCATTTCCATAGCCAGATTTTCGATAAGCTGATAGTTTTCCGGTGGGTTTTATTATTATTATTATTATTATTATTATTATTATTATTTTTATTATTATTACAAACCTCGCTTGCTGGAATTATTATATGGTCTAATATATTAACAACTGGTTTAATTAAATTGCTACAGGAGGCACTCATTACACATACGTTTAAGTAAAGACATTTGAGCGAAACTGGCCTTGCATCACGTTTTCTAACAACAAATCTAAGCCTGCATAATTCGAAAAGTAAAAAAGTTGTCGTTGAAATTAGGCGAATGATGAAACACATAATAGAATAACATAATAAGACAATTTACATCAGCTCACGTTTTCTCACCACAAAGCTAAGCCTGCATAATTCGAAAGAAGTTGTCGTTAAAATTAGGCGAATGATGAAACATTAATAGTATAACATAAGACTATTTACATCACAGCACGTGTTCTCACAACAAAGTTCGTGTAACAGAAAGGTAAAAGTTGGTGTTGGAATTATACGAATGATGCAACATATAATCTAATAACATAAGAATAATAAGAAAACCGTTTCAAGCAAAATTTGTTTTTTTATTCGGTTTAGCGAGCATATAAAAAGCTCTGTTTTCAATGTTAAAAGCAGTGTAAGAATTTGATCTAAACAATGAGCTCTGTGAAACTATTTACTGCCCTGCCATCAACTGTTCCTGTGGACCTGTACTGGGACCCGCTAGCTGTCAGCTATATTCCTGTGGACCTTTCCTGGGACGACCCGCTATCGGCCTCTGTTCCTGTGGACCTGTCCTGGGACGAGCCGCCATCGGCCTCTGTTCCTGTGGACCTGTCCTGGGACCCGCCATCAGCCTCTGTTCCTGTGGGCCTATCCTGGGACGATCCACCATCAGCCTCTAGTCCTGTGGACCTGGCCTGGGACGACCCGCCATCAGCCTCTGTTCCTGTGGACCTGTCCTGGGACGAGCCGCCATCGGCCTCTGTTCCTGTGGACCTGTCCTGGGACCCGCCATCAGCCTCTGTTCCTGTGGGCCTGTCCTGGGACGACCCACCATCAGCCTCTAGTCCTGTGGACCTGTCCTGAGATCTAGAGCCAGGAAACACCCATATTGCAATAAATTATTTGTTAACACATAATATTCTAAGGCAGGTCCCGCCCAAACAGTCGAAGTCAGCCAGGAAGGCCTTTCGAAAAGCTGAAAGATATCGGTTGGCCTTCGTGGTTGAACAAAAATAATTGGAGCTGTTCACTAAAAAAAGAAAAAAACTTTATTTTTTCATTCAATTGTTTTATTTATTTTTCCACTAGGTATGATATAATATAGATTACTCTTTCTTAGGCATATGATTTCTAATTAATGAAATATTATCTTTTAAGCCTAAGATCCTAAATTCTAACAATAACTACTTATACAAATTTTTAGATATTAAAAATTCTTTACAAACTGCGGCTCCTTTTTGACACAAATCAGCATGCTCTGTTTGTTCGATATATAAGCCCATATCTTGGGCTTCGGTATCGTTACCCGTTCTGGCAAAGAACCGGGAATATGCTTCGGATATTAGAAAATCTTCACACGCTTCAGTTATTAAGACCTTCATACTGTACTGTTAGGTAAAAGCGTTGTCTTGCATTAACATTCAAATCTAGGCTCTGTTATAGTTATCCTACTTTACTTAAGGTTAAAGTTAGGAAGAAATAATCTCGTAAAATTATATAATTAGATTTATTTATACAGGTTTGTGTGGCGGCAATCCCAATCGTGTAGGAATATGTAAATATGTGAATACGGTGTCAGCAAGCCGTTGGTTTGTGTGGCGGGTAGCCCAATCGTGTAAGAATATGTAAATACGTGAAATAATTAGATCTATTTATACAGGTTTGTGTGGCGGCAATCCCAATCGTGTAGTTATATATAACTATGTAAACGTACGGCCGCACTCCCATGGGGTTGTGTGCCGGGGATCACTTAACTATACTACTAAGAACTGAGGTTTACAAAGTAAAAGTAGATACTAGGGATGCATTAATTAGACGCATTAGAAATGCTGTACTCAATATTAAAGAAAGGCACGAATTAATTAGAAGATCCACGAGCGCCCTTTGTATATGAAGCAGGAAATGTTTGGAAATCAATGGCGGTATTTTTGAAAATTTACTAAACCAATGATTTATATAAAACAATGTTAATGTTGGATATTTTGGTTTAACAATATTATTATTTTATTTAACGCTGTAACTTGAAAACAAATGAATATTGGATAACAATATTTGAGATTTTTCTTATTATTTTGATGCATAGATTACATCCTTAGAATTAGGCCCATTCCTCCCGCCTCACCCTGTATAGAATGTCACAAAAACATGGTAGATGTTGACTTATCCGACATCGCCCAGTGAAATACCATCGCATCGGCTTAGGTGGCGTGAAGTTGCTCTTTGAGCTAACGTTTCGTCGCTGTGCCGATGTTTCCGGTTTCCAGGGTGGGAATTATATGAAAATGCTATGATGATTGTTCCAAGATCAAAATGCTTCGGAGTTAAACTCGCCCTCCGATCGGATCTCCGGGTAGGGGCCACTTCTGGTGCCTCATCAAGCGAAATTATCCCAATATTCACCATTTTGAATGGCCAGGCTGGTCCGTCGAACAACACTCAAAATGGAAATGGTGTGACAACTCAAGTTGTTAAAGACCCAAGATTAGCAGCTTCCAAGTTGACTTCTGCAATATAAGTGCATTGAACTAGAACATCAATGCAGTTTATCAACACCTACCATCTACCAAACCTCATATACTCACACTAACCGAAAGAAATGTCAGATCATCGATTAGTACGGTCAACTATTTATATCCTGAATACGACTTCCATCACCGATTTAGCCACAATTTTGGCCTCTGTCTCTTTTTCGCAGTGATATTCCTTCTCAACGAAAGGAGACAATTGAGCCTAATGACTTTGATGTAATATAATTTAAAATATTAACGCAGAGAATTACTAAATTCATCTGCTGCCTTTACCAGCCGCCAAGCGATGCCCATTATAAAAACTTGTTCTCCTCACTTGCTAATACTATCGACTTTTTGTAAACCCACTATCCCAATTCCGAAGTTGTCATGCTTGGCGACTTTAACGTTCATAATGTCAACTGAGTCAAATACTCAAATAAAACCGATTAGCAAGGTCGAGAAGCCGAATCCTTTGCCATCAGCTCTGGCCCCTAGCCCAAAAATTGCGAACGAGATGTTTAATCAAAAAATTATTTCTACCGACAATGGCGTCGAAACACTACCGCCGAAAATCATACATACCATCCTTGTTACCGCGCGAAACCAATGCAAGCAAACGACCAGAGGAACAAAGACAAACTTTTTGAATGTCCTAAGGGCTCAAGATCTTTTCGGTTGGTAGCTAAGGCCGTCAGTCAGAACTTACGTTCCCATCACTGTACATTTTGCAAAATCTGTTGTTTGTTAAAGGAAGTGAAGATACATTTCAGTCCCATGACGAGGTCCATAACCATAATACCAGAGGTAAGCATAAACTAATTAGCAAATTCTGTAGGTAAAAGAGATGCTAGAGTAGGCCAGACTTTATAGGGATTAAATTGTATAACAAATTACCTCTTGATGTCAGTATGTTATCTCTTGAAAGCTTTAAGAATAGATGTAGGGATATTCTGTGTAAGAATGCATTCTATAATATAGAAGAGTACTTGAGCTTTACCTTTCAACATTGACCTTACACCCTGGTGCTGTCCTGTCTCTGTGATTTTGCTTTTATATTTTGTACTTGCTTTTCTGTTTTATATTATGTGTTTTTACTTCAATTAACTTTTAATGTGTTTCTTAGTATTAGGGATATCTTGTTTCTATTTTAAGAACAATTATCATGAACTATATGACTTGTATATATACAGTAGTGATAGTTGGCCGGTTCTGCGCCATAGGGTCCTCCAATGTTAATTTTCGGAGGGATTTTTATGAGTCAGAACTGCATTTTTATCGCCATATTAGGGCGTGGCACTTTTCCTGGAAGCCATCATCCTCTCTTAACCTAAGTGGAACCCAGCTACTATCGCCATCTAGTATCTGACGTCATAATTGCTCGCTGTAGATACAGGATCCGTCTTAACCTAAGTGGTGCCCCCTGATATTACCAACCTAACTAAACAACATAATGAATAAATAATAACAGAAAAAAAGTTGTGCAGTCAGCGGGGATTGAACCATGAGCCTCAGGGTTAGAACGTCAAAGCCTTACAACATACGCTACGAGAGCATATACCTTAAAACTGTTAAACAATGTTCGACAACGCGAAGCCACGGGAACACATCTGAACAGATTGTTGGAACAAAGGTCCTTAAGTGAGATTATGGTGATATTATGTTAATTTCGGAGGGATTTTTTATGACTCATATCTCCGGAACCAATGGGCCTAGGATATTGCGCATGCGTAGTTGGGGTCTATGAAATGGGTTCTTGCGCATGACTCGAAAATGACGCCTGTCACCTGTCAATTAAGAACTGTCACCTGTCAGATGTCACCTGTCAAATGTCAAAATCAACAGCTGATGTATGTCACGTGTTTAGGGTGACGTCATGAGTCGTTTAAAAAAAGAACGGGGTTGATCGGGTTAATAGGGCCAAAGTTAGTATCGCTAATGCCCTAACGGCAGGGGGTGAAAGGTTGCAAATATATGTCGCGTGTTTAGGGTGACATCATAAGTCGTTTACAAAAAGAACAGGGTTGATCGGGCCAATAGGGCCAAAGTTAGTGTAGCTAATGCCCTAACGGCAGGGGGTGAAAGATTGGAAATACATGTCACGTGTTTAGGTTAGTTAAATTTATTACTAATTAACAATTCGTATCTCGGCTTAAAAAAATAATTACCTATAAATCACAAAAGTATTTTGAAGATCCCCCTGTATTTCAAATTTTGTGTTGTAAGAATACTATGAAATAAAACCAATAAAACGGGTTAATATACATTTATTATCATCAAATATTACACATTTGATTCTATCAAAGTCATCTAGTACCTTCTTGGGATTAAAGTGTATTAGTTCCAACATGTAAATAGCTTGTTCAGACATGTTTAAACTACAAATATTTTTAATAATTTAAAAAAAGTTTCCTTGGATGTCTTCATTAATGTTCATATAATTTAAAAAGTTATCATAAAATGCCATAAAATCTAAATTTTTTATCAGGTTCAATCTATAATTAATAATGTGACTTATATTAACAAATGAGGTTATGTCATGAGAACAGAAACATAACGTTGTATTATTACACACAAGATTTATTATTTTTTCACTCAACAACGTAACGGACGACACTGTAAAATTTTCAGTTTTAGAATCAATTCTTAATACTTTATCATCTTCAACCATTTTGGACGCGATTTCGAGAAACTCATGCCACTCGAAATTGGCTAGTGATGCTGCAACTTTTTCCTCAGGTGAATTTAAAACAGTATTTATTAACTTCACACTAGGCACCATTCCTCTAGCTACACTAAGGCCCACGATTATCTTATAATTTCCAGCGGAATAATGCACCTCGTTCAACAGCTTTTTCTCATTCTTAATGTCTTCTCTACTTCTTAATATCATGCTATCAAGATATCTCCAAGGAGACAAACTTCTTGAATCTTCTTCAACAACGTATTCACCCATGACTAAATAAGTACTGAAACCGTCCAAGCAAATTATCGACTACACTCTGACTACCCCACTCCTGAATATTTATTAATACTAAGTTCTAGGAATAAAAGTTGCGACAAGGCCCACCCGCTACCCATCTCGGTAAATTCTGAAGCTTTTTTAAGTAGGTTATTTTTATATAGTTCAAACACATGTTCTAAATTAGTACTTGGATGAATCACGCTGTATCTCGAATTAAATGATTTAATTTCTTGTTCCTGCGTTGATGGTTGTAGATATACACCATAAAGTTCCATATTCATTGATATAGCTCGATGAAGACTCAACTGCTCCGCTAACACCGTTAGAACCTTATGTTTCAAGTCTTTCAGGAACAGCTTAACATCAGTCAAATTATTATTTGTCGATATGTGATAGGTATTCACTCTATTCTTAAAAGCTGTTTGAATAAGTTTAATACCAGAGCCTACAATCTCCCCACAGTTTTCCTTATGTTTCGTTGTACGATTATGACCTTTAGTCACCTCACAGTGGCACTGTTTGCAGTACATCTTATGCTATAATACTAGCTGATTATTACGAAATATGACGTATTTATCCAAATGAGTCTGCATAACACGCAATTCTAGCAAACTAAACAACATCTTTTATCATGTCCACCCAGCTGTTGTGTGAATTATCAAAGCCAAGCCACTTGACAAACATTTTCTTCCCCTTTTTCCGTATAATTCTTTCAATAAGAAATACATCGGACTGTTTAGTTTTCTGTAATTCCGCTTCATAAAATCCTCCACTGATTGGTCGTCCCTGCATATCCTCCAATATATAGGTTGTAGGATTTGTTATATTAACCTTGGAAATTTTGAAAAGCTCGGTTGTCCAATTAGGTACATAACCCTTTTCAAAAACATGCTTGGATTTACTTATACGAACAATGTCCCCAACCCCAAATTTCTGTTTCCCCACAACCTTTAGATGCGTATATACAGAGTTTAATAACTTATCCGCGTTACTCTTATTAACATCCGACGGCTTCATGCCAATCGTGTGATGTTTAGTAACATTGTATGTATTCACGATTTCCTCCAACAAATCAATCCATCGATGATTTCCATTTAAAGTAAACAGTCTAAAAAGCTTTTCTTTAATCGTACGAATTACTCGCTCTGCAATTGAAGCCTTCAAAATGCTGAAAGTACTATAATGA
Source organism: Polydrusus tereticollis (assembly GCA_963920685.1). NCBI lineage: Eukaryota > Metazoa > Arthropoda > Insecta > Coleoptera > Curculionidae > Polydrusus > Polydrusus tereticollis. The sequence goes on from OY987335.1 coordinate 54,848,086, forward strand.
TGTATTTTATACGTCTTCATAAGATTTTGAAAACTAGTATTGTAGTATTCCTTTCCATTATCTGTAACCAACTTTTTCGGGATTCGCTTGGAGTGTCTAAAAATATTTTCCATCGCTTTGGTTACTTCTTGGGCAGTTTTCGTCTTTATGGGTCTTGCCCAGAGAAATTTCGAAAACGAATCGATAACAACAAGTATGTATTTATACCCTCTATTTTCGCGCCCATATTGATCGAGTTGCGCAAGATCGGATGCAAATGTATCATCTAAACCATATTGGATAAATCTACGACGTTTAAATTTCGAACGAGCTGGGGCGTGTAACTCTTTAACAACCTGTTCTCGCGCCTTAGTGATGACGCCCTTGGGCATTTTGTTAATAAAGTGAAATATTTGAAACATGTTAGACAATTTATATACCCCTATCAACTGTATCTGCTAATTTAGTTACTTTTTCATCAAGTTTCTTCAACTCTGCAGCTAAAGGTGCAAAAGAATTTTCGATTTTTACATGCATGTAACTATGTAAAAGATCCTTGAGTTTATCGAACTCTGGCTGCACTATTTTCATGGCTTCTTGCTGGTAATTGTCAACTAATTTCAATTTAACATCAATTGCATTAAAACGATCATTAATTGTTGAAATATCTCTTGTTATTCTTGAAATACTGGTAGAAGACTTTAGCAAACGATCATTTAAATCATGTAATTCTGCAGATACAACCTTCATGTGACCTTCGATGTTATTGGTAGTATCGTTAACCAGCTTAACACACTCGTTTGAAGAAGCAATAATTTTCATGTAAAGAACAGAAATTGCATCATCTAAAAATTTTTTATTAACAGCATCTGTATCATCTGTTGGGGGACTGACGTTACAAAGCTTATGTTCCCTAAAATTGTAATCACCATCCCTAGTGAAGAAAAGTATGGTGGGTGCTGGTAAAACTCTCGGAACCCTGTAGGGGGAAGGTAAAGAACGTCCAAACTTATTCATGATTAATACTTTAATGATGCTTTTAAGGAATTACATGTTTATTTATAGAATTCAATAATTCCAAGTCTCTGCAATTCCTGTAAAATATTCTGAATCTCGTTCCAATTATTATTATTACCAACATGTTCGGAGGCTTCAAGCTTCTTCATTCGCTCAACCAGCTCATTTACATCGTCGTAATATACAAATTCCTTTGGTCTTTCGTTGTACTCCATTAATGCATTCCCAGATTTCAGTTTAGATCTTGTCACAGGCATTCTACTAATAGGCGGTGTTTTGTTCGAAGAGCTTCTAAGATTTCTAGCATGAGAAGATACTGATGATTGCAACAAAGACGTTGATCCTCGTGTTGAAGATGTTAGTAGCGGTCTAATAATATTTTTATATTTTTCCGATTTGCTACCTTTTAGTTGACCATTACTTAACCGCCTATATGCATTAGTGCGCACTAATATGTCTTTATAATGCACCTCATCATCTTTCTTACGATTGATGGGATTCTTTAAAAACAATAACTCATATAGACCCTGACTTCCTGGATAAGCGACATCGCCTACTTTAATGTCTCCATTTTGCAAAAAGTCCACCGACAGAGAACCCATTGTCCATTTACCATTTTCAAAATTGTATGTTAGACCTTGTGAGTCATCCAAATCAGGGGAACTTGTCCAATACATTTTTAAATATTCGTGAGAAATTGGAGGATATTGACTGGTAAATTCCTCGAAAATTGCCGGATTCGTTCTCATAGTAGTTTCAAATACCTCCTTTAAATCTTGTGGGGTATTCTCTTCAAACACATCATCCTCGATTTCCTCATTATCAACCAAATCTCCATACCTAACTTCCGCTTCTCTGGGCAAAAATTGAACTTCTTCTGGTTTTGTTTTTACAATCGTCTCTGTCGGTTCAGTTTTAATCTTTGGCTTCCTGGCTCTCTTTTCCATAAGCGGTACAAGCATATTTAGCGGGGTAGTAACTGGTGTTAAAAACTTGTTAAGCGCAGCATCTTCTTCGTTTCTTTCCAGCTTTAAAGCCAAGTATTTCCTTCTTATTGTATTAGAGGCATCAATTATGCGACGTTTAACATTCTTATCATAGCTGTTAAATTGTCGAGACATTGCGACTAAATGGTCTATGCTTTACAATGATGACGGTGATACTAACTACATATGATGACGTTATAGTATTATATAGATATCGAATTTACTACGATATCTGCCTTTATTAATGTCGTTGTCTTGTACCATGACTAAAAACCCATATTTATCATTCCAACATTCAGAGAAAATGCGTTTAAACGAATCGAAAGACATGTCCGTGTTTACATGATCGCTATAAATATGTTTTAAGTTTAGCTCGTCTTGTTTAAACAAAACTAACACGTTGGCATTATCGCGAATCAACTGTTTGGGTACTTTTTAATATGTTTGCGAGAGATAGAATGAGTCGATATCATTATGACGGCCCATACAGAAATAATTTCTAATTTTATCCTGTTTCTCGCAAGCCACATCGTCAAAGATGAATACAGAGTCGGGTTGAGCAGTTGACGGGTCTATTACATCATCATTCTCACCATATGTGAAATACCCCAAACGACAATGTTTCAATGTTTCTCGAAGGAAATCATATTTTTCCTGTTGTAAAGATTTCGAATAAACGTACACATTTTGAAATTTTAAACCATTGGCGTCAGTTAATAGACTCATCATTACATTGGTTTTTCCACAATTACTCGGTCCACATATTAGCGCCCTAATGGTGTTTGGAAAAAGCTGCCCGTGTTTGTTTGTTTGTTTCTGTTTGGGCATATCGAAATTTTGAATATTTAGGTGGTGTTTTTGTTTCTGCTTCCGCATTACTATAAATACACCCTTTTCTCTTCAAGAACTTTATTTGTAATGACAACGTTGCAGGGTGCAGGTGTCTTAAATAGTACAATAAATCGACTCCTGTTTGAACTTCATTTACCCGGTTATTCATATTGTGGTCCCGGTACTCGATTAAAAGAACGTTTAGCTCGAGGTGATCCCCCAAAAAATAAATTGGACAGTTTTTGTCGAGATCACGATATTGCATACTCTCAGTCTCAAGACTTGAAACAAAGACATCAGGCAGATAAAATACTTGAAAATAGAGCGTGGGAGCGCGTGAAAGCCAACGACTCCAGTTTTGGCGAAAAAACATCAGCTTGGCTAGTTACTAACGCTATGAAGGTTAAACGTAAGTTGGGGGCGGGGTGCAAAAGCTTGACTTCGATTGTGAATAAGCTTAGTAAACACGGTGCTGGTGATATAACCAAGGAAAAGACCTTGAGTAACTTACTAAAAGCAGCACGCATGTCGATAAAGAAAGCCGGTGGACGTAGAAAAATTAATATACCGAGGGTTATACCACTCCCTAAGACTGGAGGGATCCTTCCTTTGATACCAATATTTGCCGGGCTTAGTGCTTTGGGTGCTCTAAGCGGCGGGGTGGCCGGTATTGCAAAAACCGTCAATGATGTTCAAAGTGGGAGAGACAAGCTACAAGAAGCTAAACGCCACAATGAAACGATGGAAGCCATTGCTTTAGGGAAAAAGGGTAGCGGTCTATATTTAAAGAAGTATAAATCGGGGTATGGATTATATCTAAGAAAAATGCCAAAAAACTACCACTGAAGCTACCCAAACGCCCATTAACCGATGAAGACATCAAAAACTGTACATCTCAATTAAAGATACCCTACTTTAGGGGGGTCTTTATGCGAGATACTCTTCCAAAATCACCTAACCATACTGAGTGTGGTGTTGTCAATTTAGATCGAAACGTCGGATTCGGAACACATTGGGTAGCTTATAAGAAACGCGGTGATAAAGTTGTTTATTTCGATAGTTTTGGCAATTTGAAACCACCCAAGGAATTTATAAAATATATGAAACATTGTAAAATTTGCTTTAATTACGATCAGTATCAGGACTTTGAATCATCCAATTGTGGACATCTAGCATTGGCTTTTCTGTACAATAAATCTCTATAAAACATATCATTCAAAGTCCCTTACAACAGTCATGTCTCAGACGTTTACGCTAAAAGGTCGTTCTCACCAGCTTGAAGCACACTTTGTTCCTCCAATAGAACTTGACCCAAACTACGAATACTCTCTTGCACTTATATCGCTGAATACTTGGAATACAATTCCAAACATTGAATCAGGAAAAAACAAGATTTACTATACTGAAAATAACGTGGAAAAGATATTGAAGATACCTACGGGGTCGTACGAACTGCAGGATATCGAAACGTTTGTTCAGAATCGCATTCTTGATTCACACGCTGCTTTAAACGAGCGCAATCACGTCTTTTCGTTGAAACCTAATAATAATACGCTAAGGTGCGAGTTGAGAAGCCAATACGACCTAAATTTCCAGCCAGAAGATAGTATAGCAAGATTATTAGGTTTTTCTCAACGTAAACTAACAGCAGGTGTTGTGCATGAATCAGATCTACCTGTAGAAATAATACAAGTTGTTACTATACGCATAGAGTGCAATATTATTTCCGGTTCGTATTATACAAATAATCCTTCACATACCTTATACGAATTCTCTCCAACAGTCGATCCTGGCTTCAGTATAAATATCGAGCCAAGAAATTTAATTTTTCTACCGGTAAGAGAAACGAGCATTTACAATATTTCCCTCACCCTATTGGATCAAGATTCGAGGCCGGTTAATTTTAGAGGTGAAGAAGTTGTAATTAGACTAGAACTTAAACGAAATGGTTCTAGTATTTAAAAAATGTTTAAACAGTGGTGCTTCATTAGCAGAGTCATTCGAGCATCGAAAGCCGGAGAGATCACTCGCGTTTTCAGCTATAACTTATTTGCATTCTCGCCAAACTATCTACGGCTATCATGTCAGAAAAACTTCAGGTTTTTAATCCAATACATAGTGATGAGTCAATCATTCGAGAAGAATGGCATACATACCATCCGTTTACCACTTCTTTCAACAACAATGACGTAATTGAGATTGTTATCAATCAACAAGATGTATTTTTGGATATGAGCGAAGCCCAACTCTACATTGAGGGTGAATTTAAGGAAGAAACAACTGCTGGAAAAACCGGCAATTGTTCTTTAACAAATAATGCTGGTGCATTCCTTTTCGAGTCCATATCTTATGAAGTCAATGGCAAGGAGATTGAAAAAATTAGAGATCCTGGTATCGTTAGTATGGTTAAAAGTTTGCTATGTTTAAATGACCAAGAAAGTCGTGCTTTAGAGTTTGCAGGATGGAATTGGCCCAGTGGTGTACTAAAAACGTTAGAGAGCACTACAAACGAGTTTAATATACGTATTCCTCTCTCTTTCTTGCTAGGTGTTTTTGCTGATTATAAGAATGTAATTATGGGAAAATAAAAAATTAAGCTTGTACGTGCTCGACATGATGATAACTGCTATAAAAATGTTACTGCTAATGGCGATAAAAAGGCTGCCATAACTTTAAAGTCTATCGGGTTGAAAGTTAGACACATATATCCGAGCGACGCAATAAAATTGAAACTTTTAGATGACATTGCTAAAAATAAACCGATTTTTATCCCTTTTCGAAATTGGGAAATACACGAATTACCTGCATTAAAAACAACTAAGAAAGATATTTGGACCGTTAAAACAATGTCTGAACGTGCTCGATATGTCATTGTATTTTTTATGGACAATCGTAAGGATAATTTTAAGTCCGACTGTACATATTTAGATAATTTGAGTATCACCGATGTTAAATTGTTTCTAAATTCCGAAGTGTATCCATATGAATCGTTAAACTTAAACTTTAACAATAGACAGTTTACGGAAGCTTACAGGATGTACACGGAATTTCAAAAATCATATCTAGGCAAGCCGACTAGTGAACCACTAATGGATTTTGCGGCGTTTGCCAAAAGGACTCTTTTTGTAATTGATTGTTCTAAACAAAACGAGAGCATCAAGAGTGCAACAGTTGATGTCAAGTTAGAATTTCAAAGTTCTGAAAACTTTTCGAATGATGCGCGTGCCTTCTGTATCATTGTTCACGATCGTATTCTCGAGTATCAAGCTTTAACTGGTCAAGTAAGAGACCTTATGTAATCAGTTTGATTTGAGTCTTCAGACAATGAAGTTCGTTGTAGTCGATATTCAAGGATTTGACATACTTGAATTTTGCGCCAAAGAATTGGCTATTTACGATGGGAATAGTATGAAAAGTTACTTTTTTAAACCAGTTAAACCATTCGACACCTTAAGTAAGGCTTGCAAGAAACAAGTCAAATATCTATTTGGAAATCATCATGGCATCCTTTATAATTATGGTGATACCGATTACAAGGAGCTACATAATATCATCTCCAACAATCTGATAGACGCAGACATCATTTACGTTAAAGGACGTGTTAAAGAGGAATTTTTAGTTAAAACATTTTTAGAATTAAACTGTAGGACACCATATATTATAAACTTAGAAGACAACATTGGTGTACCAAAATTGGAGAAGGGAGATGTTGATGGTTGTAAATATCATATTTTAGATATTAATGTTTGTAGTGTTAGAAATGCCAAAGTGTTGTATCGATATATTTATAGTCTTTTACCTTAATAAATATTAAAATTTTTCAACAATTTATTTCCCACGTAGCTCAAACGTTTTTGTTTCTTTATCGGGGTTGTTTTCTGTAACAGAGAGGTCAACAGGGTCTGTTAAACAGGGTCTGTTAAACAGGGTCCGTTGAACAGGGCTGTTCAGGTCAACAGGGTCCGTTGAACAGGGTCTGTTAAACAGGGTCCGTTGAACAGGGTCTGTTAAACAAAGTCCGTTCACAACGGATCTATTTAGAATTAGGCTCTGTTTCGAAACTGTCAGTTGCTCTCGAACCTATGACGAAGGTAGTTGAAGAGAGGATCCAAGATCATTTAAGTAATATTCGTGCGCTGAAGAAACGTATAAAGCTTTACGAAGACCGAAAATCTTTGGTTAAGTTACTCTCAAGACTTAATATTCAAGATGAGTGTTCAAATCAGATATGAAGTTGGAGATGAAGTTACAGTAACATTTTCTACTGCAGACGAGCGAGTTATCGTTGAGATTGCTGAAGGAGAGCTATATTTTTCCAATTATGATTTTGAGGAGTTTATAACTACCTACAGCGGTGTTCATGGATACTGGCCTGAAACTACTATTATAATTAACAACTACAATTTGCGATTCCATACATACTTAGGCAGTCGATGTTTAACATTTGAAGAAAATGAGCAATACTTGTTTTGCTGGGATGAAAGTCTTATAGATTTATTCTCTAAACACATTGAGAATTTATATAAGATAAATTGTGTTTGCTTTAAAGATTAATATATTTGAGTCTTTTTGTAAGAAATGAAACTATTATTTAAAAACAAAGCATGTTTATTAGAAACGCAACAAGAACAGCTAAAATCAATAAATATATTAAAGTATAACTAGTCTTTTATTTGATATAAAACAACTCAACAAAAACTCAAGCACCTAACCTAAAATAAATACCTTAGTCTAAAATAAATATCTTAACCTAAAATAAATACCTTAGTCTAAAATAAATATCTTAACCTAAAATAAATATCCTAACCTAACAACCCCCTAGCTACCAAAGAATGTCGAGGCATAAAAAGCTGCACACATAATCAGTCTTTTCTCTCCTGTGAATCCTCATCGTACAATACCAAATCTCGATGGCCCCAAGCAAGCGTGTACTCGGAATCCGGTATAAGGAAGCGTTTGTCATTCGCGTGTGACAACGCCACCTTATTTTTAAGTTCGACATACATATTGTGTAATTGAGAACGGAAAGTCGACATTTCGCGATATATTTTAGTACCCTCTACGTCAACCGCTTGTTTATAGTCTGTAAGCGTAAGCTCTTTTTTGGTGACGTAGTCGGGTACCCCTTTGGCCTTTTTGGTCAACTCGCCGTCTACATTTACACAATATGCCTTCGCACCGGTTCCATAGAATTCCCAAACAATTTTTCCTGCATACACATCCTTCATACGGCCCAAGATGGATGTGTTTACAGGAACATTGTGTGGGTTATCCTTTGGGTAGTTGGACGTATCAAATCTGTCTAAATTTTCCTTTATATCATCGTAAAAATTGTCGGTTGTAATTTGCAAGATTAACGAGTCAGTATCGGTGTAGAGCAAGACAGCCTTATCTCCGTATTTAGGTTTAATATAATCGTACAAAAAGTCATACATAATTGTCTTGGAGATTTCCAAAATGGCAAACCCTGCGTAAAAAGGTTTATTATATACGACTTTCTGTTTCTGCATCTGTATAGCAACCAGATTTTCCGAAAAAATTTTTGAAATGCGGTTTCATAGTTAACGCTTCTGCTCCCAGTCTCTTACCAATATTTTCCCAGTGGGTAACAAGTCTAACATCTACCCTTTTCTCCACGTTCTCCATCGTTTTGCCAAACACGGCATTATTCATAAGTTTAAAAAAGTCTTTTTCAAACTTATTTTGAGCTTTGTTTCGTAATGCCGTGTTCATGTCTATATATTTTTTTAGCCAGGGTGATTGATCAAAAGAAAGGACGCGGTGAATTTTGGTTAATTTGAGGCCGTGATTTAGTGATTGTCGCAAATTTTGATAATGAATAACGTATTTTTCTTTTTTATTAAAATTTGGAATTAATTTGGAAATTTTTGAATTTGTCTTTGGTGGCTCGATGGATTCTGAGCAAAAGGGTAGTTCGTTGTGTAAATAATGTAAATTTTCAGGATATTCTAAATCCACTTCCAAAATGTAGCCGGTATTTGAATCGTTTGTAATGTTCATGTAATTTAAATTTTGAATTTCAGCCTCCTCCAACCACTTAAAATTACCAGTTGGTAAATATTGAGACATGGCCGCCCCATATAAATTGGTAGCGTCCAAGTACATGATGTAAGAGGTAGGTTTAGAAGCGTCATAATGTGGGATAAATTTGTTGTTCGCGATACCTTTCCTAACACTACACTGACTGACTCCACCGCGAATACCGCGTTTCAGAAGATGTATCATATCAATGTCTGTAAGCAGGGTAATCTGGGTTTTTCCAGAGAGCGCAGCCGCATCCCACGAAAGACCGGGACTTGTAAAATACTGCGCAGGATCGAGCTTATAGACATTCATACAAACATTTCTGAAATTTTCGAAAACATCTGCTAGCAGTAACACGTCGGATTTTAAATAAATGTCTGAATATTGACCTAAATTCTCGCATTTAAACAGGTTCCATACTGCCCAGGCACGCTTGTATTCCTCCACAGAAATATCCTCTTTTTTTAAACTATTATAAAATTCTTCATGTGATGGTAGCTCTGTCGTATTTAATTTTAAAAAAGAATCAACATACGAATATGGAAAAAAAACCTTCTGTCGAATAAGTTTAAACTCGTCTTCATTTGGAAAATATTTTCTGACTTCGCGACATTGTTCTGGTTTTAAATTTTGACTAAGTTTATCCAAACTACTCGCCATAAAGCGGAAACTATCGAGAAAGCGTAATTTTAAAAATACATTTTGTTCCTTGTCTTTTTCCACTTTGAATGTATCCACCAAAATATGTTTGGTGAACGAGACGTAACGTTCTTTATTTTGGGCGATAACATCCAGCTTTTCCTGTTCGGTAGCCAACTGTTTAATCATCAGATGGCTATCGAAACCGGATAGGTTGTGGAAAAAGATGGGTATAAATTTTGGAACTTTAAAGTTGACATTGCAAATAGAGTGAGCTGCCCCTCTGAATTTTGATGTGAGATGATCGTGATCTCTTACTCTTTCATCACCTACATTAAATGGTTTTTCGCAAATGTGGCAGCTAGTAGCCATTTTAAATTCGTTCTCCGTTAGAGGAGCCATCGGCTTTTTGATTTTTATAAAGTCGTTGTAAAGTCGTTTACAATCCTTTTCCAACGTCTCTACAAACATATCACTAGCATTATCACCCCTATAAGTCCTGAATTGAGAGTGCGAATCGTCGAAAGAACATTTAATGTAATAGGCAAAAGAGTAAGGCGTATGCTTATGGGTTTTGATGGTGTAAGATTGGTTAGGGGAGAGCTCATTTTCCTCTATTTCAGTAGGCCCAACAACAGTTTCAAAATCCGCATACACTACAAACGGTACTTTTAATTTTTTATCGAAATTATCAAATTTAAACTCGTTCTCGGAAACGTCTTTGCCGTATTTATCCTTGCGCAAATCAGTAGTCGGCAGTTTAACCGAAACGTGTTTACAATCGTGAGCCTGATGGGCTATTAATTTATCATTAGTTCTAAAATGAAGTAAACAACCATCACATAAGTATTTGACATGTTCATGTTTTGTTAATTGACTTGAGACCAGTCTAGACAAGATTCTTATTAAGCAGTAATGATTATTTCCATAATCGTCACTAATTAATAAAAAATTTACATGTCTGTTTCTGCGAGATTTGGTAAAGTCGACTTCAACGATATTTTTTCCATTCTCGTAAACTTTATCAAGTCCGTAGACATTGACCGAAATATCGTTGAGTTCTTCAAACCTTGTAATATCGACAAGTTTCATAGGAGAAGCGCTTATACCTGTAAAATCCAACTCGTTCCCAAAAGGCAAGTAGTTCGCGACTCTATTTGCATGTTGAGTCCGATTTAGTGGATGTAGAGCAGCTAAGACTGACCATGTAAAACATTTCTCATCCTTGTTCTGAATGTTGAGTACCGCTTTCTTTGCGTCGATCGTCTTTGGTAGCGGTATATAGGAAGACGCCTTTAGGGGGTTGTACCTATTGATACTTAATTCTAGGTGAAGGAGCTGTTGCAAGGCCCAACCTGTAACAAGGAGACATAATTAACATTTAGCCTAGACTAGACCACGTTCAAGTTTCAGAATTAAAAATAAATACATACCACTTTCTTTCTCTGCAAACTCGCTGGCCTTCTTATCCAAAATTACAGCAAACTGTGCAAACAGCTCCTCCAAATCCGTGTTCCCGCTCACAATCCGAAACTTTGAATTAAACGACTTGACTTCCATTGCTTCTTTAGACTGCAGGAGGAAGCGGCCGAATAGCTCCATGCCAACCTTAATGTCCGAGTGAAGGTTGACATTACTTTCCACCAACGCTACTGTTTTATTTTTCAAATTTTCTAAAAATCTCTTTACGTTGGTGGAATCCGCAGTACCATCCAAACGATAGGTAGCTAAACGGCCTTTGAACGAGGTCTTTATCAACTGTACACCCTCCTCCTGCACTACGCAACACTTTTCCCGGTGCTGGAGGGTTCTAACGTGCCCACTCCAGCCACTGACGGGAACCTCCCGTTTACAGGGTTTGCAATGTTGCGTAGCCGCTAAAAATATTTAACACTGTTTATTTATTCTAATATTTAGCAAAATAATGAACTTACCGTCTTGGAAGTCAAGTCTAGCTCGCTTCGCCATGGTTGAATGCGGAGTATCTGCTTGTCTTTTGGAGGCTCGGTGCTCCTCGCGTCGATGCCGTTGGAGTGCCCCCTCAGACTTGAAACTATCTCCGCATGTGTCGCAGCTTTTGGTTGTTGTGCGACAATCCCCATGACGCTTCAAATTATCCTTCCGGGTAAATGAGCGGGAGCAGTATTCACATGCAAACATTTTTTTCTAAAAATAAAGGAAATTTCCATGAATCGTTTCGAATTTCTAAAACCATGTAGCCTAGTATTATATCTAAATATCGCGTTTATTCACCGATTAAACGTGACGTTACAAATAAATATGTCTATAACATTTACAATATAAAGTAACAAATAATTATTTCTACACACTTGCGTACTCACCAGAAATTTTAATTATTCCACGCACTATCGAATTTTTAGCTTTGCTACTCGCTAGCTGTTATTGTTCGTCAACTACTGCTTAAATGTCGTTCGGCTCTCGTATGTATATATGCCGGCGACTTGAACAGGATATGCATTTACGTAAATAATGTGCATTCTAGTTACGTATTTTCCGACTACAATATTTTAATTGCGAGGTGATAAATAACGCACGCGTCAAGGTTATTTTGTTTCGCAAAATTTTCCGTGGAATAATTAAAATTATCTGCTTGTTATATAATAAACTTGCTAATTGCTAATAAATTTAACTGAAAAAAGTTTCCCATATGGTGCAAACTTAAGTAGATACGTTGTATTTAAATATCACGCATAATCCAGGATAAAGTCTACAAATAGCTATGTTTAAACTAACCTAGCAATGGAGTAAAACTTTTTAGTACTTACCAAATAGGTGTTAAAAAACTATCGCAACACAGAAACACTAGTTAACTGATTTAATTAGTTCTAGGTGTTAGGTGACGATCGGCTGAACTGATTTAGCTCGCGATATTGTGTATTGTGGTTTGGCTTTAATTTATCCCAACGGCTGTGTAATTCGCAAATATGTTTATAATATTTAATAGATAATAACATATCTTTTGACCTCTCTTTTAACCTTTGTTTATCAAATTTCACATTATTTTAAAAATAATAACATATCCTTTGACCTGACAATCGAAAATGATTTATTATCAGAGCATAGAGCAATTAATTATTAATTTAAATCACTCCGAGCTTGAAGGATATAATAAAATTTGAAATACAGGGGGATCTTCAAAATACTTTTGTGATTTATAGGTAATTATTTTTTTAAGCCGAGATACGAATTGTTAATTAGTAATAAATTTAACTAACCTAAACACGTGACATGTATTTCCAATCTTTCACCCCCTGCCGTTAGGGCATTAGCTACTCTAACTTTGGCCCTATTGGCCCGATCAACCCTGTTCTTTTTGTAAACGACTTATGATGTCACCCTAAACACGCGACATGTATTTGCAATCTTTCACCCCCTGCCGTTAGGGCATTAGCGATACTAACTTTGACCCTATTAACCCGATCAACCCCGTTCTTTTTTTCAACGACTCATGACGTCACCCTAAACACGTGACATACATCAGCTGTCGATTTTGACATTTGACAGGTGACATGTGACAGGTGACAGTTCTTAATTGACAGGTGACAGTTCTTAATTGACAGGTGACAGGCGTCATTTTCGAGTCATGCGCAAGAACCCATTTCATAGACCCCAACTACGCATGCGCAATATCCTAGGCCCATTGGTTCCGGAGATATGAGTCATAAAAAATCCCTCCGAAATTAACATTATATCACCATAATCTCACTTAAGGACCTTTGTTCCAACAATCTGTTCAGATATGTTCCCGTGGCTTCGCGTTGTCGAACATTGTTTAACAGTTTTAAGGTATATGCTCTCGTAGCGTATGTTGTAAGGCTTTGACGTTCTAACCCTGAGGCTCATGGTTCAATCCCCGCTGACTGCACAACTTTTTTTCTGTTATTATTTATTCATTATCTTGTTTAGTTAGGTTGGTAATATCAGGGGGCACCACTTAGGTTAAGACGGATCCTGTATCTACAGCGAGCAATTATGACGTCAGATACTAGATGGCGATAGTAGCTGGGTTCCACTTAGGTTAAGAGAGGATGATGGCTTCCAGGAAAAGTGCCACGCCCTAAAATGGCGATAAAAATGCAGTTCTGACTCATAAAAATCCCTCCGAAAATTAACATTGGAGGACCCTATGGCGCAGAACCGGCCAACTATCACTACTATATACGTATATCGAGAGGGTAGTCGTTGCTGACTAGTTAAGAAATAAACTAGTGAATATTGGGGAGTGCAGCAAATGAAAGAGTACTCTTTAAAGTTATTCCAAGCTTTCGGAAATCATATATTTCATTTCCATCCTCAGGGAGAAACTTTTTTTGAGATTGTTCATAAGGATGTTCATAGAGTTAATATAGGACATGCGAGAAGAAAACGTGTTGAAACCCAAGTCAATTACAATTAAAATCGAAAATTGGAGACAATACTAAAAACATTGTATATGGACGTAGAAACACACAATTTAAAATAAAATCAAAATTTTGATGTTCACATTTTGAAAATTCGTTACTTAATTTGAAATTATGGAATTATTTAGCGGGAAATCATGACTTGCGTGTCTCCATTTTAAGTGACTAATAATCTTTATTTTTTGATTTTATTTTAAATTGTGTGTTTCTACGTCCATATACAATGTTTTTAGTATTGTCTCCGATTTCTGATTTTAATTGTAATTGACTTGGGTTTCAACACGTTTTCTTCTCGCATGTCCTATATTAACTCTATGAACATCCTTATGAACAATCTCAAAAAAGTTTCTCCCTGAGGATGGAAATGAAATATATGATTTCCGAAAGCTTGGAATAACTTTAAAGAGTACTCTTTTATTTGCTGCACTCCCCAATATTCACTAGTTTATTGTTTATATACGTATATGTATGTTAACACCAATAAATTCGATTTGATTTGATTTGATTTGATTTGATTTACCAAGTGAACCATTCCACCTCTAACACGTTCTGATGGCATCATCGCGACCAAAGCACAGGAAAAAGCAAACTTATTGGCGGAACTATTCTCTTCACATTAAACGGTTAATCTTCAGGGAAAAACTCCACCGAACATTCCCCCTGTAGAATCGAGAATGCCCGGGATTGTTTTCCGGCACCGCCATGTTAAACGAATCTTGAGGAGTCTTGACATCAAAAAAGCTTCTGGTCCTGACGATATTCCAGTCATCGTAATTAGGACATGCGCTGATGAATTGACACCAGTGTTTTGTAGGCTTTATAACTTAACTCACAGAAAAGTAATATTTCCTCCTTAAGTCCATACCCAAAAAAGGCAAGAAGACCTTGCTAAACAACTATCGTCCAGTCGCATTGCTTTCGATTATATCAAAAGTCATAAAAAAGGCTATCAACGAAAATTATTACTAAAGTACCTGGAAGGCTTCAACATTATTAGTGACTGCCAGTATGGATTCCGTAAGTCTAGATCAACAGGAGACCTTCCCGCTTATGTTACACATATTTAGAACAACGCCATAGAACATCATGGGGAGTCCCGGGCGTTAGCGCGGAACATTTCCAAGGCCTTTGACCGAGTATGGCATGAGGGGCTCCTAACTAAAGTGAGACCATACGGAATGCCGGTTCAATTTTGTTCATGGCTGTCAAGCTTTCTTAAAGACCGTTCTCTGCCAGTGACGATAGACGGATTTCTTTCAGGCACTTTTAACATCAACGCCGGACTCCCTTAAGGTTCTATATTGTCACACATCCTCTTCTTACTATACCTTAACGATCTTTTGGAAAAAACTTAAAATCCTATATATAGATTCTGGAGAACGTCGTCCCTCTGGAACGACCCCCTGAGGCCGTATTCTCCAACGAGTATAATCGCCAAAGATTCAAGATCAACGTGAATCGTTTCCTGTGCACACGTACCGCTCGCAGAATGCCATAAAGGATTGATCCTGCAATGCTGTGCATAATCATAAATAAAAAAAAAGGAATTAAACATAAATTACTTCTTTTCAAGTCTAATATCTCCGGTTGCTGTAGGGCGCCTTAGTTATGGGACACCCTTTATAGTATATAACCTTCACCTCTCACTTTCTTAGATTTGCGAATTACTTTTAGGTTTGCTTTCTTTCTGTTTTGACTTGCAAGTTTTATTGTGCGTGGAAGAAAATGATGGGAAGATCAGCACAAGGAAACTTGAGGATGACATAGAACTAGATCACACCACAGCGTTACGAGCTTTGAAACGACATAAATATTATTCATACAAATATGAAAAGCACCAAGAGCTAAGAGATAGGGACGAAATACGACGACAGGAGTTTTGTTTTGGTATGATGGAAAGAGTAAACATGGATAGGGAATTTTTAAAAAACATTTGTTTCACTGACGAATGCACATTTACCTTAAACAATGAACCCACTGTTCAAAATTATTGATATTGGAGCAAAGAAAACCAACACAGGTTTGTGGAAACAAGGACGCAATATCCACAAAAAGTTAATGTATGGGCTGGGATTTTCGGAGAAAATATTATCGGGCCATTATTTCTTACACGAAATTTAAATGCAGAATATTTTTTGGAACTACTTGAAGATCATATTTTACCTACTTTACATGATGCCGCCAGGGAAAATCAGGAAGTTTGGTACCAATTGGATGGCTGCCCGGCACATAGTACCCTGGCTGTCCGGGAATATTTAAACCGTGCTTTTAATGGAAATGTTATTGGCTTAAATCATACAGTAAATTGGCCAGCCAGGTCTCCTGATTTGTCGCCAAATGATTTCTTTCTCTGGGGCCATTTAAAAAACAGGATATACAAAGATAAAAAATACCCAAATCTAGACGAGTTAAAAAATGCTTTTTCTGCCGAATGCAATAGAATTTCAGTTTACCAACTAGCGAATGTAAGAAGAGAATTTTATGATCGCCTCGGTTATTGTCTAGCAGTCAATGGAGGAATATTTGAACATCTTCTTAAATCCTAAAGTTCTAACAATTTAATAGTACCTACCTATTAATTAGTAAAATATTGAAACATGTAAAATGTCATAATTAACCTTGTAATTGGATACTTTATTTTAGTTTTATTCAGATTGATTTGTACTCATAAATACACCTTTAATATTTTCGATGTACGAGTTTTTATAACAATAAAGCACACATTTCAAAATGACAGCTTTATTTGACAGTCATCTTTTACCTTGACTGGTGCCCGCAAATACGGGACCATAAAAAGGAGAAATAGTTAAAAAGAAATCGGCGATAACCCGTAAACGGGCTCATCAAAAATATCTAAAGTTATTCTTTTGAATGTGGGTTTTAGTGCTCTATAATAAACCTAAATAGAATTTTTCTCTAAAATAATTAGGAAAGCCAATAATTGACCCCATTTAAAATTACATAGGATTTCCTATGTCCCGCTCGACGATGCAACACCCGGTATATAGATTCTGGAGAACGTCGTCCCTCTGGAACGACCCCCTGAGGCCGTATTCTCCAACGAGTATAAGCGCCAAAGATTCAAGACCAACGTGAATCGTTTCCTGTGCACACGTACCGCTCGCAGAATGCCATAAAGGATTGATCCTTCACCTCTCACTTTCTTAGATTTTCGAATTACTTTTAGGTTTGCTTTCTTTCTGTTCTTCTCGCCATACACTGCCGTTGGAAAACTAGAGTTGGAGAAGTTGAAAGCTACACGCGAAAAATTTTCTTACGTTAAAGCGAACCAAGTGAAATGGGTGACCAGGGGTGCCACCCATCGATCACCCCACCCCAGCCGGACGATGAGGACGACGACCGTTCACTTCCAGGCTCATTAGGAGATGAATTGCTGGAAAGGGAAAGTATCCAATCCAAGAAATACGATGGGAGAAGGCCCTGAGGAATAGGAACGACCAATGGAAGAAAGCAATGGATGATGCCCGTCGTAAAGATGGTGAAAGGATTAGGAAATTGGAGGACGACAATAGACGATTACCGGAAATACTAAAAAGGTATAAGAGCCAGTTAACTAAACTGATGACACCACAAATAATTACAAATGCACAAGCGCACACAGACATACAAGTACATGCAAGCACTACTACCGATAATGTTGAGCACACACAACAACAAACTATTATTACACAATAGTACATTACGGACACGGTAATGGACTCAGACCGGGACTCAGATAAAGAAAGCGACAATGATAACGACTTTTAGGTAGTTAAAAATCAAGAAAAAGACAGAGTAAAAACTAACAAAAGGACGTAACTTCAGAAAAGCAACAGCTTGAAAGGGAGGAATTTTCCACACTGCCAAGCATTGACGGTGATATTATTAAAACGACCTTTACGCAAAAGGAAACAAATAAAGAGGCAGGGGGAAGTTCCTCACACTTCAAGCAAAAACAGCAAATAGACAACAAGACAGATGAAGTGATAGATGGAAACAGACAGACAAAAGTAATAGTGCCTCCTATAGTATTACGTGAAAAGAAATTCTACGAGAAGATTACTAAGTACCTAAATGAATAAAAACTCCACCCCCCCCCCCCCCCCGCACGCCGATAGATTATAGGAAAATAATTAAGTATTTTGATGAACAACACATTGAATACCATTCATTTAGATTTGCAGAGGAAAAAGAACTCCACGTAGTTCTTGGTGAAGTTCTTGAAATATGGCCGGAAGCAAAAATTAAATCTGACTTGGAGGGGCTGGGTTTTACTCCATCTCGCGTAATACGGTGGAAGCGGGGTGATGGCAGTGCGATACCTTTTTTTCTTGGTCTTTCTTCCTAAAGATGAAAAACGTATATTTGATCGAACCATTAATGAATATATTCGAATCAAAGTAGAGGTACAAAGAGCTAAATCTCAGGTGCCAGCTGTTTGGGCACTCACAATTTAAGTGTACAGCAAGAGTAAAGTGCTTTAGATGCGCAGAAAATCACGTTTCTCATGAGTGTCCAAACACTGGTGGAATGTCACTTTTGTGCGCTATTTGTCAGGGCAGCCATCAAACAAGTTTTCGCGAATGGTAAAGGCACCCATTAAACAATAATAAAAACTGAAACCTAAAACAAAACCAAAATTCAGGACCAAATTTTAAGTGGGGTACTTAAGACAATAGTCGATTAAATAATAATAATAATAATAATAACACAAATCGAAAATCGGAGGCAGGACCAATGGCTGAGGGGATTGACGCTGCACTCCGTAAAACAGTGGAATCATTCATGACGCAGTTCCAGTCGGTAATGGAGCTGCAGGTACAAAATATGATATCAAATCTAACAACTTTCAACAAGTAATGGCTTTGCAAAGTGAGATTGGTTACTTCATCTTGGCTACAATCAATATTAATGGTATCAAGGGCAAAAAACTTGAAATGG
The DNA here is from genome assembly GCA_963920685.1 of Polydrusus tereticollis. Lineage (NCBI taxonomy): Eukaryota > Metazoa > Arthropoda > Insecta > Coleoptera > Curculionidae > Polydrusus > Polydrusus tereticollis. The sequence continues at coordinate 54,866,945 of OY987335.1, forward strand.
TTGACTTTTTGTCTTTCTAAAATAGCATAGATGTGCTTTTTGTGCAGGAAACATGGTTGAAAGGGGAAATCTTTACGCTCCCGAACTACACTGTCTTCAGAAATGACAAGCAAGTAAAACGAATGGGAGGAACCATGACTCTTGCCAAGAAGAACATCATTGCACAGGTTGCGCCAGGCTTGTGGCATTGTACCCATATAAAAGGAACTTTCATTAAAATAAAAACCAAAAGTAGGTGGGTCAAACTGGGTTCTGTTTACTGCAGTCCCTCCGTCAACTTCGATTGAGACTGTCTGGCAAAGTTTTCAATAATAACAGTACAATAATTATAGGCGCGGACCTTAATGCCAAAAACAGGATTTGGGGTTGCCGTAATCAGAATTTAAAAGGTCTCACCCTGTGCCACCTTTCTGCACTGCAGGAGGGTGAGAGCCCTCTGTAGTCAGAGACCGGTAAGGTGTAGCAACACGGAGAGCTGGGCTAGCCACTAGCCGGGAGTGGTCGCGTGGTAATTTAGAAAGTAATGGAATTATGGGCGCCAGTAACCTATTTAAAGCCACAAGCTCCGTTCCGGAATGTAGATGAGTACTCGGTTACAACATACCATCAATTTACCAGGAGGTGCAACGATGTTCGGTAGTTCGCCAAAATTAATAACATAGAAGAGGAATACCAATGACACTATTTTATTGAAGCCTGTATAAATGTATAGAACAAAATTTCATAAATCATATTACATCTAAAATATTCATCTGGAATATATACGAATAAACCTCGCTATATATCTAGAAATGATAGAGAATGCTTCAGGTACCTGTCGTGATCACGGCCGGTTTACACGCACCAGGCTATATAGGGTGCAACCTTGACGAATAAAAATTATGGGTAATTAAATTAGAAGTATAAAAAAATATATACTTTAGCTCAATATTCAGATACACCAGCAATGTAATATATTTCTATCAATGGCTAGTTCGCAAATTATATCAATATGTCATTGGCATACCGGAGTTAAACTTACGTTAACTTTAAAACAAAAAAAACCATAAGGTATGTCTAATTAAGTAATGCCATATATTCAGATAGAAATACACTAGATACAATTAATTAAATAAATACCTTTCTATTTAAATAACCAACTCCATAAATTCTGAATAGATTTAAATTTAAGATAATAGTCTAGTGCGGACCTGCATAGACCAAGTATAAGGAAATATTTCCCCCCTATAAATAATTACATATATTTCAACTTCCATAATAAATTTAACTTGAAAATAGCCGACCAGTACGGACCTGCACAGATCAAACTACTGAATAATTAAATAAATACCTTCTTGGTCAAATACTTGAAACCCTGTACGTTAAATACTAAGTTACTAAACAGAAATAATAGTCCAACACAGTCCTGCACAAATCAAATCATTAAATAACTAGATACCTTTCTGGTTAAATATCTGAAACGCTGTACTTTAAATACTGAATTATTAACAGGAATAATAGTCCAACCCATTCCTGCATAGATCAAACGATAGAATACTAAATACCTTTCTGGTTAAATACTTAGAACCTTGTAGTTTAAGTAAGAAATCTGATCCGGTCCTGCATAGATCAATCCGTTCTGAACTGCCACCAGCATAGCCTATGGAGGAGGCTAGATCCTCTACAGTAAAGGATGAGGGTAGGTAGATGAATATCCCCCGGGAACAGCCACACTGTCTCGTGTGGATGTAGATCTAGGTCTTGAGCAAAGATGAAGAGTTCAGTGATGAGATAATGGATTACAAAGTTAAATGCATCTTGGTTGACCGATAATCATATTTGACTGATCCTACGCCTTAGCTGACCGAAGTGCTCTAATATCCAGCCCTAGGCTTTAGTTAGTGACAAAACTATACACTATAACATCAACACTACTATTTTTGGATGAAAAAATCCCTCATCAACGAGGAGTGCACCCCAAAACACTATTCAAATCCCCAAAAATAGGCAGCAACTTCTCGCGTCCAGCGGCACCAGGAACCAAGTGTCGGAAGATGGCCGTCCTTGTCGGCACTACCCAGAAAGGTACTAAATTTAGCGCGGGAAACCTATTTAATTTTGATACTTTAACTAGTACTATTGAGAAAAAGTGATCACTAAAATAGATACTACATCACCAATAACCAACGATTCCTACAATATTTTCAGAAGAATCCTAGCCTATATTGAATTATTAATTTTTAAAATAACTATAATTTTAAATGATTTATATCCGGCGTTAGCGGCAATTGAGGAAGGCGGAGCATAACTCACGATCCATGGTTGAGTTTGTTCATAAGGTCGTACCATTACAGTCTTTAGACATTGTCAAATATAGCTATCTCTTTTCTGCTACCTCTGAATATACACCGCGGTACTCCCGGATGATAGCAGAGCCCATCTCCTTGACAATTAGGTTCCACACCAAACAGACCTTCCTCAAATATTCCTACGCGCGTCGCCGCGATGCTTGCAGTTGACCGGGTACGATTCCTACGGTACGTTAGTAAGCCCACAGTATTCGAAGCAGATTCTCGCTTCGCAGGACAAAATTATAAGGCGAGTTGCCAGAACCGGACTGAGAATCAAACCGTATCAACTTAGATCTTGCCCAATGATACTTTAACATTTATTAAGCAAATAAACTTTAGCTATATTACAATAAAACACTTAATATGTACAAAGAGAAAATATCGATATCGATTATTTAACTAAATTTTCATATTTTAAAAATATTACCGTTACAAATCCCCCCCAACTTTAAAAGATTTTACCCAAAATCTTTAAATAGTTTAATCTTCATCTGGAGGATGAGACTTTAAATCCTTGATGTGCCAATTCCCACAAGGCTTGCCCATACTATCTTTTAATTCGTAAGTCCAAGGTGATAATTTTTTAGATATCGTAAAGGGTCCAACATACTTCGGGGCCAGTTTTGCTGCAAAGTATTTTGAGGCATCCGAAATAACGTAATTCTTACGCCAAACTAACTGATCCGGTAAAAGCTGTTCATCACGACGACGAAGATCGTACATCTTCTTATTCCTTTCATAAGCTCTACCCAATTTAATCTTAACGTCTTCATACAAATTCTTTATTCCTTGAGTACGTTGCTCCCCAAAAGTGAAGTACGATTAAAACTTATCAGCGTGTCCGAATTTTCTTTATAGTTGGTCCGGGGTAGTTCCCGACCAACCACTATAAAATTCGGGGAAAATCCTGTCACCTCATGAACAGCGGAACGAATCGCACTACCAACAATACCCAAATATGTATCCCAAATCCTATGATTTTCTGATACGAATGACATAAGTATTGTTTTCATAACTCTGTTTACTCGTTCACAGGGATTCGCTTGGGGGTGATAATTGGCAGTGAATTTTATGTAGGTACCATATTTACGCATAAGTGCTCTGAACTCATTGGAGCGAAACTGGACACCATTATCAACAATAATTTTCGCAGGGCACCCAAAAATTGACATGACGTAATCTTCTAAGAGACGACAAACAGCTGAGGCTGTTACGGAACGTAACGGTAACAATAAGGTAAATTTGCTAAAGCAATCCGAGACGACAAAAATGTAGGAATAACCAGACGTAGACCGAGGAAGTGGCCCATCAAAATCAGCGCATATAAGCTGAAAGGGTTCAGTAATCGAGGTCTGAGGACTAAGCATAAGGCCCGCAGGCGGTTTTTGTTCTGGCTTAATAGAAATACACACGCGACAGCGTCGTACAAAACTCGCAACATCAGCTCTCTTTTTGGCCAATATACGGTCTTGGAAAGTTGGCAATAAGTTTTGAATACGCCCAAATGACAGAGTGCAGTATGAGCTTCCTGTATCAATGGTTTCCTTCTCTCAGAAGGAATGACTTCTCGCCAATAATCATCTTCTTTGGCTAATTCAGGAAACTTTGGTTTAACATATTTGAAAAGCCGTGTACCTGAAATGCGAAAGGTTGAGTATTTCTTTGGAAACTTAGCTACTTTCTCCAATAGCCTTAAGAACCATGAATCCTCAAACGTATCCATAGTGGTTAGGTTGTCAATAACTGGGACAGTCCTGGAGAGTGTATCTGGTACTATATGATCTTTTCCTTTACGATGAATTATAGAGTAATCATACTGTTGCATGCGAATAGCCCATCGTGCCAGACGGCCAGTAGGGTTCTTTAGGTTATTTAACCATACCAAACTATGGTGGTCCGTTATGACGGTGAATTTAGATCCTTCCAAATACGGTCGCAACTTCTCTATTGCCCATATTACGGCGAGACATTCTCGCTCAGTGACTTAATAATGTCTTTCATTCCGATTCAATGATCGGGAACAATACGCTATGACTCTCTCTCCATCAGGAGACTGTTGTTGACTAAGCACTGCGCCAATACCAAATCCGCTGGCGTCAGTTTGAACAGTAAAGGGTAAGGAGAAATCCGGACATGTTAGAACCGGTGCGGAAACAAGACAATCTTTTAACGCATGAAAGGAATCTTCACAGGCTTGATCCCATGTAAATGATTGGTTTTTTCGAGTTAGATTGAATAAGGGTGATATTAGTGAAGAGAAATTGGGGACAAAGCGTCTATACCAAGAGGCTAAGCCGATAATCCTGCGAACTTCAGTTACGTTGGATGGAACTGGAATTTTTAGGATAGCGTTGACCTTCTCCGGATCCACATGTAGTCCATTGCGATCAACGATATAGCCCAAATACCGCAATTCGGGACGGCAGAAATTACATTTCTCCGTCGAAACAGTTAGGTTAGCGTCCTTCAAACGTTCAAAAACTTCCCTTAAGACCTCCATATGTTTCTCAAAAGTAGAGGTCGCAATAATTATATCGTCCAAATATACAAAAACATAACCAAATGAGAATTGCAGCACGTGGCTACATCTCGTGGCAACCACACGTATCAACCCAACCAGGACAGCGAGAATCCATATAGGTTCAAACGCTGGTAAGGCGGCCCATCGCGGGCAAACTACGTTGGGTGTCGCTGGAGGCCAATGTATCGGTTCAGCCTACCGAAAGCCGAAAATTCAAAAAACACAAACTTATAATAAGTTCGTGCATAGAATTGTCCCTTATCCTTTCTGTCAGACCCAATCCTTGGACGCGTTTCGCCGTTTACGGCTCTTCAGCAAGGCTCCGGGTCTGACGAAAAGGTAAGGGACCTCAAAGTGTTTTCACACAGAAATGCAAGTAACCAAATGAGAATTGCAGCACGTGGCTACATCTCGTGGCAACCACACGTATCAACCCAACCAGGACAGCGAGAATCCATATAGGTTCAAACGCTGGTAAGGCGGCCCATCGCGGGCAAACTACGTTGGGTGTCGCTGGAGGCCAATGTATCGGTTCAGCCTACCGAAAGCCGAAAATTCAAAAAACACAAACTTATAATAAGTTCGTGCATAGAATTGTCCCTTATCCTTTCTGTCAGACCCAATCCTTGGACGCGTTTCGCCGTTTACGGCTCTTCAGCAAGGCTCCGGGTCTGACGAAAAGGTAAGGGACCTCAAAGTGTTTTCACACAGAAATGCAAGTAACCAAATGAGAATTGCAGCACGTGGCTACATCTCGTGGCAACCACACGTATCAACCCAACCAGGACAGCGAGAATCCATATAGGTTCAAACGCTGGCAAGGCGGCCCATCGCGGGCAAACTACGTTGGGTATCGCTGGAAGCCAATGTATCGGTTCAGCCTACCGAAAGCCGAAAATTCAAAAAACACAAACTTATAATAAGTTCGTGCATATATACGTGTGGTTGCCACGAGATGTAGCCACGTGCTGCAATTCTTATTTGGTTATTTGCATTTCTGTGTGAAAACACTTTGAGGTCCCTTACCTTTTCGTCAGACCCGGAGCCTTGCTGAAGAGCCGTAAACGGCGAAACGCGTCCAAGGACTGGGTCTGACGGAAAGGATAAGGGACAATTCTATGCACGAACTTATTATAAGTTTGTGTTTTTTGAATTTTCGGCTTTCGGTAGGCTGAACCGATACATTGGCTTCCAGCGACAGCCAACGTAGTTTGCCCGCGATGGGCCGCCTTGCCAGCGTTTGAACCTATATGGATTCTCGCTGTCCTGGTTGGGTTGATACGTGTGGTTGCCACGAGATGTAGCCACGTGCTGCAATTCTCATTTGGTTATTTGCATTTCTGTGTAAAAACACTTTGAGGTCCCTTACCTTTTCGTCAGACCCGGAGCCTTGCTGAAGAGCCGTAAACGGCGAAACGCGTCCAAGGATTGGGTTTGACGGAAAGGATAAGGGACAATTCTATGCACGAACTTATTATAAGTTTGTGTTTTTTTAATTTTCGGCTTTCGGTAGGCTGAACCGATACATTGGCTTCCAGCGACACCCAACGTAGTTTGCCCGCGATGGGCCGCCTTGCCAGCGTTTGAACCTATATGGATTCTCGCTGTCCTGGTTGGGTTGATACGTGTGGTTGCCACGAGATGTAGCCACGTGCTGCAATTCTCATTTGGTTATTTGCATTTCTGTGTGAAAACACTTTGAGGTCCCTTACCTTTTCGTCAGACCGGAGCCTTGCTGAAGAGCCGTAAACGGCGAAACGCGTCCAAGGATTGGGTCTGACGGAAAGGATAAGGGACAATTCTATGCACGAACTTATTATAAGTTTGTGTTTTTTGAATTTTCGGCTTTCGGTAGGCTGAACCGATACATTGGCTTCCAGCGACACCCAACGTAGTTTGCCCGCGATGGGCCGCCTTGCCAGCGTTTGAACCTATATGGATTCTCGCTGTCCTGGTTGGGTTGATACGTGTGGTTGCCACGAGATGTAGCCACGTGCTGCAATTCTCATTCGGTTATTTGCATTTCTGTGTGAAAACACTTTGAGGTCCCTTACCTTTTCGTCAGACCCGGAGCCTTGCTGAAGAGCCGTAAACGGCGAAACGCGTCCAAGGATTGGGTCTGACGGAAAGGATAAGGGACAATTCTATGCACGAACTTATTATAAGTTTGTGTTTTTTGAATACAAAAACATAATCTTCAAGAGCTGGTCCAAGCACCCTGTCTATAAGACGTTGCCAAGTAGCAGGTGCATTAGAAAGTCCCATAGACAGTCTGCAAAATTGGAAAAGTCCACGTCCTGACACTGTAAACGCTGTAAGCGGCTTTGATGATTCAGAAAGGGGGACCTGAAAGTATGCTGATTTTATATCCAGAGATGACAAATATCGTGCATTCCGTAATTTATCGAGGGTTGCCGAGATATAGGGAATGGGATAGGCATCTTTTTCGGTTACATGGTTTAGCTTTCTATAATCTACTACGAATCTCCACGAAACTTCATCCGACTTCTTTACAAGAAGTATTGGTGAAGACCAAGGACTGCAACTAGGTTCAACGATCCCTTCATCTAGTAGCTTATCCAGTTCAGAATTAATATGCCCCTGCATCACCGGAGAAACGGGGTAATATCGTTGCTTTATTGGCATAGAGGTGGTTGCTATATGGTGTTCCACCATTTTAGTACAACCAAGATGATTACCCATGTCTTGAAATACTTGGCTGATAAATTTCTCTAGTACTAGGGAATGTTTAGGTGTTAGTTCGGTTCTGGAATGCAATACTCCAGAGTTAACTGATGCACAGTGACAATCTTTAGAAGAAAATTCCCAACTCCCATGCCTTAGGTCAGGCACAATACCCATACGTTTCCAAAAATCAGCTCCCAAAATCAGGAGATGCCGCAAGCTTGGTATAACAAGCACTCGCATCGCTCTCACACGACCCTCAACCTTCATCGGCAGCGTCAGAGAACCAATGCTTTCACAGGTGTTTCCATCAGCAACAGTACAAGTGATTTTATGATCTTCATTGAGTTGAAGTCCCAGAGATTTTATAAGAGACCATCCTGGCCCGCCCAGAATACTGGAAGAGGCTCCACTATCCAGTAAGCCACGCAACTTTAAACCCAATATGTCCACCAATAAGTATGGTCGCTCATCGCCCTCAGCATGAGAAAAGATGAAATCGAGAACGGCTCGTTGAGTAACCGGCAGTGGTAAGTTATTGGTGACCGTCGAAGGTCGAGACATATTACGGTCGCTTAATGTCTCCGACTTCCGTTTCCCGAGCTTCCAGAGCATTTGGGACATGACCTCACGGTACAACCAGCATTACCACATCTGTAACAATACTTATTCTTTTTATCGCGACATTCTGATGCTCGGTGACCAGTTGTCTTGCAATTCCAACAGGTGATTTCAGAGACATTAACCTCACTGGTTCCACTCGTTGAAGCACTGTCAGTGTAAACGTATGCTAAGTCTGGTTCCATCATCTTTTTATGTCTTGGGGGGGAATAAAGTTTTCAATTGCTTTCTTTCTTTCTTCCAATTGTCTTCCGACCTCAATAAGTTGCTAGACAGTATCAACCTTTACAAGCCCAAGCTGACTTTGGTAAAATGGTGAAATGTTCTTCATTAGAACTTTTTGTTTTAACTGTTCTGTGGTCGAACATGTCAATCGATTGAACATGTTTATCATAGTCGCTATATATAGTCCGATGGACTCATTAGGTCCTTGAGTTCTTTGCTTAATCTCTTCAAAAAGACGGTCATTGTAGTCGCTGGGCAAAAACTGTTTTCTCAAGGCAAACACCAAATCTTCCCAAGTTCTGACTTGATCTCTAATAGAGTTATACCAAATCTTGGCTTTTCCAGTGAATAAATCCGAAGCAGAAGCATACAATTGAGGTTTAGAAACATTTCTGGAAATACTCAATTCATGGACGCTCTCTAAAAAGGAATTTAAGGACATAGACTCGCCATTATATTTGAGATTCCACAAATAAACAGGTACTGTCTTAGGTCTGTTTATGGTGACAGAACCGCTTGCTCGTGGCATTGTAACTGACTCCGCTTCGCTGTCTTCACCATCAGAACTTTCCTCCTCTGTAGTAGTAGAATCGTCGTCTTCATTGTCCAAGCTGGTCGACGATAACAAATTAGCCAACTCTAAAGGGCCATGAGTTTGGGATAAACGTTTATATCTCCTTGCTTTCTGCTGTACAGCCGAATGAAATTTCAAAAGCGAGACTATTAATGAGGAACGTTGCCCCGTTTCTATATCTCCTTTCGGTTTGCTACGATTGGCTCTTTCATAAGCATGCCATAATTTCGTAGAAATTTTGGAAAACTGTCCACTCTCGGCAGTATCCGCGAACTTCTTGACCAGGTCTTCAATCTCCTTAATCTTAACGGTAACGGCCTAACAATCTTTGGCAAAATCATAGGGATAGGTCGGATAAGTTCGAGTTGATCCAGCCTTCTCTAGTTTAAGTAACTGTCGAAGGGTCTTCCGCATGTCTGCCACAGTAGCAGCTTCTTCATCCACCTTTATTCCCCTGAAGTTTAACTCGTACACAAATTCATCTCGATCTAGACGGTTGATCTCCATCTTCATCGCCATGTTTATCTTGTTTAATTTTTTTTTTCGCAATACTATAATATTCCAGACACAATTTTCAACTATTTCAACTATAAGCACTACCTTAATAATATAATCGGTATATTAGTACCTTAACACTATGCACACACAACCTTATTTCCTAAATAATTAATAACACAAACTTTAATGAGTGCATCACTAATCTTGATACTCCGGTAGTCGAGAATTTCACAAAGAGTGTAGTAAAGCACGCACGGCCTCGAACATTAAATCAACAGGACAGCCGCGTAACCAGACAATAGAAATACCAAAAGAATATAAACAAAACACTCGAACATAGAATCAAATCTAACCGATATTGTAGCAGAGGAGCATCTACCACCGTAAATATTCCTAAAACACAAACAAAAAAAATTCCCTAAATTTAGGGAAATTTGAAAAAAATTGCAACACTGTTTGCAAAAGGGCCCCACGTTGGGCGCCAAACTTGCCACCTTTCTGCACTGCAGGAGGGTGAGAGCCCTCTGTAGTCAGAGACCGGTAAGGTGTAGCAACACGGAGAGCTGGGCTAGCCACTAGCCGGGAGTGGTCGTGCGGTAATTTAGAAAGTAATGGAATTATGGGCGCCAGTAACCTATTTAGAGCCACAAGCTCCGTTCCGGAATGTAGATGAGTACTCGGTTACAATACCGGGTGTTGCATCGTCGAGCGGGACATAGGAAATCCCATGTAATTTTAAATGGGGTCAATTATTGGCTTCCCTAATTATTTTAGAGAAAAATTCTATTTAGGTTTATTAAAGAGCACTAAAACCCACATTCAAAAGAATAACTTTAGATATTTTTGATGAGCCCGTTTACGGGTTATCGCCGATTTCTTTTTAACTATTTCTCCTTTTTATGGCCCCGTGTTTGCGGGCACCAGTCAAGGTAAAAGATGACTGTCAAATAAAGTTGTCATTTTGAGGAATATTTGAACATCTTCTTAAATCCTAAAGTTCTAACAATTTAATAGTACCTACCTATTAATTAGTAAAATATTGAAACATGTAAAATGTCATAATTAACCTTGTAATTGGATACTTTATTTTAGTTTTATTCAGATTAATTTGTACTCATAAATACACCTTTAATATTTTCGATGTACGAGTTTTTATAACAATAAAGCACACATTTCAAAATGACAACTTTATTTGACAGTCATCTTTTACCTTGACTGGTGCCCGCAAATACAGGGCCATAAAAAGGAGAAATAGTTAAAAAGAAATCGGCGATAACCCGTAAACGGGCTTATCAAAAATATCTAAAGTTATTCTTTTGAATGTGGGTTTTAGTGCTCTTTAATAAACCTAAATAGAATTGTTCTCTAAAATAATTAGGGAAGCCAATAATTGACCCCATTTAAAATTACATGGGATTTCCTGTCCCGCTCGACGATGCAACACCCGGTATACCATCAATTTACCAGGAGGTGCAACGATGTTCGGTAGTTCGCCAAAATTAATAACATAGAAGAGGAATACCAATGACACTATTTTATTGAAGTCTGTATAAATTTATATAACAAAATTTCATAAATCATATTACATCTAAAATATTCATCTGGAATATTTACGAATACACCTCGCTATATATCTAGAAATGATAGAGAATGCTTCAGGTACCTGTCGTGATCACGGCTGGTTCACACGCACCAGGCTATATAGGGTGCAACCTTGACGAATCAAAATTATGGGTAATTAAATTAGAAGTATAAAAAAAAATATATACTTTAGCTCAATATTCAGATACACCAGCAATGTAATATATTTCTAGCAATGGCTAGTTCGCAAATTATATCAATATGTCATTGGCATACCGGAGATAAACTTACGTTAACTTCAAAACAAAAAAAAACATAAGGTATGTCTAATTAAGTAATGCCATATATCCAGATAGAAATACACTAGATACAATTAATTAAATAAATACCTTTCTATTTAAATAACCAACTCCATAAATTCTGAATAGATTTAAATTTAAGATAATAGTCTAGTGCTGACCTGCATAGACCAAGTATAAGGAAATATTTTCCCCCCTATAAATAATTACATATATTTCAACTTTCATAATAAATTTAACTTGAAAATAGCCGACCAGTACGGACCTGCACAGATCAAACTACTGAATAATTAAATAAATACCTTCTTGGTCAAATACTTGAAACTCTGTACGTTAAATACTAAGTTACTAAACAGAAATAATAGTCCAACACAGTCCTGCACAAATCAAATCATTAAATAACTAGATACCTTTCTGGTTAAATATCTGAAACGCTGTACTTTAAATACTGAATTATTAACAGGAATAATAGTCCAACCCATTCCTGCATAGATCAAACCATAGAATACTAAATACCTTTCTGGTTAAATACTTAGAACCTTGTAGTTTAAGTAAGAAATCTGATCCGGTCCTGCATAGATCAATCCGTTCTGAACTGCCACCAGCATAGCCTATGGAGGAGGCTAGATCCTCTACAGTAAAGGATGAGGGTAGGTAGATGAATATCCCCCGGGAATAGCCACACTATCTCGTGTGGATGTAGATCTAGGTCTTGAGCAAAGATGAAGAGTTCAGTGATGAGATAATGGATTACAAAGTTAAATGCATCTTGGTTGACCGATAATCATATTTGACTGATCCTACGCCTTAGCTGACCGAAGTGCTCTAATATCCAGCCCTAGGCTGTAGTTAGTGACAAAACTATACACTATAACACCAACACTACTATTTTTGGATAAAAAAATCCCTCATCAACGAGGAGTGTACCCCAAAACACTATTCAAATCCCCAAAAATAGGCAGCAACTTCTCGCGTCCAGCGGCACCAGGAACCAAGTGTCGGAAGATGGCCGTCCTTGTTGGCACTACCCAGAAAGGTACTAAATTTAGCGCGGGAAACCTATTTAATTTTGATACTTTAACTAGTACTATTGAGAAAAAGTGATCACTAAAATAGATACTACATCACCAATAACCAACGATTCCTACAATATTTTCAGAAGAATCCTAGCCTATATTGAATAATTAATTTTTAAAAGAACTATAATTTTAAATGATTTATATCGGGCATTAGCGGCAATTGAGGAAGGCGGAGCATAACCCACGATCCATGGTTGAGTTTGTTCATAAGGTCGTATCATTACAGTCTTTAGACATTGTCAAATATAGCTATCTCTTTTCTGCTACCTCTGAATATACACCGCGGTACTCCCGGATGATAGCAGAGCCCATCTCCTTGACAATTAGGTTCCACACCAAACAGACCTTCCTCAAATATTCCTACGCGCGTCGCCGCGATGCTTGCAGTTGACCGGGTACGATTCCTACGGTACGTTAGTAAGCCCACAGTATTCGAAGCAGATTCTCGCTTCGCAGGACAAAATTATAAGGCGAGTTGCCAGAACCGGACTGAGAATCAAACCGTATCAACTTAGATCTTGCCCAATGATACTTTAACATTTATTAAGCAAATAAACTCTAGCTATATTACAATAAAACACTTAATATGTTTAAAGAGAAAATATCGATATCGATTATTTAACTAAATTTTCATAATTTAAAAATATTACCGTTACACCTGTTTAATAAATCTTTGAATTTTAGTTATCAAATAGTGCCGCCGGAGGAGCATACGCATATGGCGACAAATGCACTTCCGGAGCTCTTGGACGTCTTTGTAATAAAAAAAAATACAGACCAAATGTCGCAGCCACGTGTGCTCTCTGAGCTAACATCAGATCACAGACCAGTCATGGCAGAATACGGAAATCCAATGGAAAGGGGGCATAGATATCGTTCAGTAACAAAGACAACTGGCCTTTAAGAGGATATTAGAGGACAAATTACCTCTACCGCCTATCCAAACGGATGACGGGATTGAGGATGCCGTGGCTCAATTATCCGATCGTATATATACACTATTGGCAAGCATTTGTCTTACATGCGGAGGTTTTCAGTGTGACAAAACGGTATAGGCAAAGGCTCGAGAGAAATAAAGACAGACAAAATCATGCTCTAGCCGATTCCCCTTTCACCGACCAATACGCTTTTATGGTAGAGGGGAATACTAGCGGGCACGGTAGGTGGGCGACGGGCGACGGCAGTATCGTATCAGCCAGATATTGGAGCAGTAGTGATTGTCAATCGCATTTTGTGCGATGTTTTACGACGTCGTTTTTTTGCGGTCATGTTTATCACTGGTAGTTCTATTAATACATACAACTAACAGTAATTTTAAGGTGTTTAAATTTTTATCGGCCTTAAGCATAAAAGTAAAATAAAACCTGTTATTCTAAAAAAAAATAAACTCATGAACATTCTTAAAAAGAAAAAAAATTAATGGTAATTATAATTAAAAAATAACTTTAAACAATAAGTATTCTTAAAATGGTATAAAACTAAAAAAGTCATTTTAATAAATGCTCGAAGACATTGCCTTGCTGGGCTTCGCAATACCCGAGCCGATCATAAAACTCCGTCCTAACATTCGACAATACCTCCGGTGTTATGGAATTAGTAATGTCGAATATTTTTGCTCTTAAGTCAACTAAATTTACAGGCCTCTCATGTGGATACGTGTAAATTAGTTGAGTTAAGTGGCCCCACAAAAAAAAGTCGAGGGGAGTCAAATCCGGTGACCTTGCCGGCCATGGTATGGTACCTCTGCCACAAATAAGCCGTTCAGGAAATGTCATACTCAAAAACTCCTGAACTCGCCTTGCATTGTGAGCAGGGCAACCATCCTGCTGAAACCAAATTTCTTCGAAATTAACATTGAAGGCACGCACAGCTGGTATTATTTCCTCTTGAAGCATCTGCGAATATTTTTCCCCATTTAAGTTGCCGTCAATGACAAAAGGTCCTACAATGTTGTCGTCCAAAATACCCGCCCAACAGTTTAATTTTTGGGGATATTGTGTCCGCAAAGGCGCACTTAAATGTTTATTTTCCCGTGACCAATATCTGGCGACTGCAGGTCATGAAGAACATGAAGAGAAAATGATGATTCATCCGTAAACAGAATATTTGTTAAAAAACCTTCATTTTCATCAATTTGCCTTCTCATGGTCTCACAAAACTGCATTCGCCTCATAAAATCATCTGGAAAAATTTCTTGGGTAGTTTTCATTTTATAGGATTTATACCCATGCTTTTTTAAAACATGTCTAACTGTGCGGTCTGGAATGCCAATTTCTTGAGAAATATGGGTGCTGCAACATGGCTCGCTTGCTTCCACAAAAGCGCATACATTTTCGTCCCTCTCGACTCTTTCTTCAGGAATAGGACGGGCTTGTTGATCCTCGTGATAGCATTTACCACATTGGTTAATGCACCCGGATTTTTTAAAACGATTATAAATATTAATAATCGTTTGGCGGGAAGGAACCTGTTGATCAGGGTACGCAAATGCAAATTGCCCAACAACACCTTCGGCACTTTCAGCTTTGGAATACCATAAAACTATATTAATTTTCTGTTCACGCGAATACATTTCTTTTAAATATTAATTTACTCCTTTCTATGTAAAAGACTCTGTGAATATGAGCCTTGCCGTAGCCGCCCCCACCAGTCCTTAGAAGTCTTGCATAGTACCGCCACCCGCGAAAGCAAAGGGCAGGGTTTCGATCAACCAGTAAAAATGAAATTATTTATGTTGTCTTCCCCAATAAAATATTAAAAACTTAGGTTCGAAAAGTCTACGTGACAACGTCGCAAAATCCAGCAGTTCCGAGGCCGCGCGAAAGGAATACTCTCGTTTGTTCTCGTCGTATTGGAAGGGGAATAGGGGAAATCGCTGTCGTTCTCTTTTTAATCTTAGGCATTTTATAACCATACTATTCTATTGCATTAAAATTGGCCTGCAAAGTTTTACTTTGCCGATAGTGTATATAACACTGCATCAAATACAATACACAAAGTAATCTAGATTTTCGAAGCAGGGCGCCTTTAATAATGAATTGAAGCAACTCATGAGGAACAAAAATAGTACAATAAGGATGGCGTACCGGACTGGAGATCCTCGCATAAAAGTTCAAGCTAACAGAGAAATGCTAGAATCAGGAGTCTTCTTAGTAAGCAAGAGTCCTCTCTGTGGAGAGCTAAAATAGCACCTCTGAGAATTAAGGATAACTCTATTTATAAGTTTACAAAGGCTCTAACGAGGGGTAGCAAGAAGCCAATGTCCTTCGTTAGGGACCCTCAAACAAGTACCAATATAACAGAGTCAATGGAAAAAGCCGAACTGCTTGCCGACAGCCTCTGCGAACAGTTCGGTGAGAATCCTACAAACGACCCACAGAGAGATGCGAGGATCTACAGAACGGTCCAGATATATAAAAATATGCCCCAAGATAACAATAAACAAAATATTAGACAAGTGACGTTAGAAGAGGGGTTGCTTCGGTTATGCAAATAATTAATGTTAAAATGCGCCAAGCCTCGACAGCATTAAAAATAAAGTATTGAAAAATTTGCCAGAAAATACAGTTGTTGACTTGGTATATATAACCCGAGCTATCATCACAAGGGGCTACTTGCCAAGGACTTGGAAAAAAGACAAGGTAATATTAATACCTAAGCCTACTCAGGATTTAACATTAGCTGCCAGCTATAGACCTATCAGTCTTCTGTCATGTCTAGGCAAACTAGTTGAGAAACTTATACTGTATCGAATTAACGATTTTGTATACGACAACGACATTTTACCACCAGAGCAGTTCGGGTTTAGAACTGCTCATTGCACGGTGCGCCCAACGAATAGACTGGCATCCAATGTCCTGAAAGACTTTAATGGCCGCTTTTCAACGCGGGCAATCTTTTTCGATGTTTCAAAGGCTTTCGACAAAGTCTGGCACAACGGACTTATAATAAAGTTAATAAGATTAGGTATGCCAAATTACATGATTAAGCTTATCATATCTTTTCTCGAGGACAGAACATTCGCGGTGTCATGAAAGAACGCCACATCAAGTGTTAGGAAGATCAGGGCCGGAGTACCGCAGGGGTCCCCCCTTGCGCCGATACTATATAATGTCTATACAAGTAATATACCTACTACACACCCTCAAACGAAATTATATTTGTTTGCTGATGTTTCCGCGATAACTGCCACCTCAAGACAGCCGTGTTTAGTGATCTCACGTTTGCAGCGCCATGTAAATCTTCTTCAAAAATGGCTTAGTGACTGGAAAATTCGCCTAAATGAGGATTAGATACAGGCCACTTTTTTTCTCAAAGTCAAGAGTAAGACTACCGGAAAGCAGAGTAAAAGTCAATAACAAACAGATACCGTGGAAAAACACGGCTAAATACTTGGGCCTTGTCTTTGATAAAAAGATGGCCTAGAACGCAAATGCAAATTACCGTTTGGCGTGCGCACAAAGACAACTTTGCGCGCTTTACCCACTTATTAACCGCCAAAGTGCGTTAGACAATAGAACAAAGACGAATATATACAAAATATTATTACTGCCAGTACTGACTTAAGGTATATCAACATGGTGTACCATAAATAAGACACATACAAAAAACTTCAAATCTTTCAAAACAAAATACTACGAATTATTACAAATGCACCTAGATATACACCTACAAGAGTACTACACAATGACATGCACATGGAGACATTAGACGAATTTCTTGACAAAATAATTACAAAATATTACGCACGGACGGACGTTTCGAACAATGTACTTATCACTTAGTCACACACTCACGCACCACACCAAGCTACATATACACTTCCACGCGACTGGCTCCCACCTTAAGAGAAACAAGCTGCACTAGAAAATTATGAAAATATCATTAGGAAAATAGGAAAAGCATTAAATATTAGCATACAATCAACAAAGCAGCCAAAACAATAAAATTTTCAGTACCCAAACCCACCCAAGAAGTTGTTCTGAACAGAAGTACGATAAAGAAGAGGAGTCAAGGATGAAGATGAGTTACTATTTTGAGATGTGGAAAGACCTCGAATGTTATTTTTTCCTAAAAAAGGCAAAAATAAATTTAGTGATGTACCGGGTGAGTCAACGATTGCGCGGAGTAATTTTATGCCTTAAAGATAAGATTTGTCGATAATAAGCTTTCGTATTAAGGTATGGTTGGATACCTGCCACATTTTAAAAATATTTTGAATTATACAGGGTGCGCCCAAAAACTAGGGTGTCATAAAGTTACATTTTTTTTATATGGAACACCCTATATCTTAGAATATTTTTGGATTATACATAAAATTACAATTATTTTTCTTTAAGTGCATTATAGGTCTACACCTAATAGCTTTCGAGATATCGACTCTTGAAAAATGGCATTTTTGAACTTTGACAGCGTCTAGCTTTCCAACAATGATACGCCATAGAGCAAAACGGCTTACATGTCCCTATCTTACTTTTTTATTATTGTCCCAAAAATACCAACTTCTGGTTAAACCGGAAGTACTATATTTCCGGATTTTAAGCTACATCCGGTTTAACCGGAAGTTGACAATTTTAGAAAGATAGTTGAAAACTAAGATAGGGGCATGTAAGCCGTTTTACTCTAAGACGTACCGTTAGAAAGCTAAAAGCTGTCAAAATTCAAAAGTCAAAAAGTCGATATCTCGAAAACTATTAGGTTTAGACATATAATGCCCTTAATAAAAAATAATTGTAATTTTATTCAAAATCCAAAAATATTCTAAGATATAGGGTACCCCATTTAAAAAATTTAACTTTATGCCACCCTACATTTTGGGCGCACCCTGTATAATTCAAAATATTTTTAAAATGTGGCGGATATCCAATCATACCTTAATACAAAAGCTTATTATCGACAAATCTTATCTTCAAGGCATAAAATTATTCCGCGCAATCGTTGACTCACCCGGTACAGGGACATTTTTTTTAAGTGTCTCACTCGATTGGCGATTTTCCTACTCACTATAATAAAAAACAAATTATATATTTCTTATTGACTTTCGACAAGGTAGCCAAATTTAATGTCCAAAAATATATAGGTTCATAAATTTGACAGATACGACGCCATTTTGAATTTTTTTAAATGGCAACCCTAATAAATAATCACACGAGTAAATTGCACTTGGCGATCCGATTTCAAAAACTTATAGTAGTTGTTAATATTTATTTTCAGCCGTTTCGGAAATACGGAGGTTCTTAATTTGCCTTCATCGATTTTGTCTTTTAAGTGTCTCACCCCTTTAATAAATAGATTCTAAGCCGAACACCCCAATTTCTTTCACAGTAACATAACTTCTCGTGACCCAGTTTACGCTATAATAAAATCCGACAGAAAAAAAAAGTGACAAATACGACGCCATCTTGAATTTTATTAAACGGCAACCCTCATAAATAACCACACAAGTGAATTGTAATTGGCAATCCGATTTCAAAAACCGATAGTTGTTGATATTTTTTGTTTTCAGCCGTTTCGGAAATAGGGGGGTTCCTAATTTGCCTTCATCGATTTCAATTTTTAAGTGTCTCACCCCTTTAATAAATAAACATTCTAAGCCGAACACCCCAATTTCTTTCGCAGTAAGATAATTTCTCGTGACCAAGCTATTTACGCTATAATAAAATCGGACAGATGTCAAAAAGTGACAGATACATCACTGTATCGTATCTGTCGGATTTAATTATAGCGTAGATAGATAGCTTGGTCACGGGAGATTATGTAACTCTGAAAAAAACTGAAGTGTTCAGCTTAGAAGGTATATTTATTAATGGGGTAGGACACTTAAATGACAAAGTCCATGCAGACGAATTAGAAACCTCCGTATTTCCGAAACGCCAGAAAATAAATATCAACAACTATAGGTTTTTAAAATCGGATTGCCAAATGCAATTCACTTGTGTGGTTATTTATGAGGGTTGCCATTTAAAAAAATTCAAAATGGCATCGTATCTGTCACTTTTTGACATCTGTCGAATTTGATTATAGCGTAGATAGCTTGGCCACGGGAGATTATGTAGCTGCGGAAAAAACTGAAGTGTTCAGCTTAGAAGGTCTATTTATTAAAGGGGTGAGACACTAAAAAGACAAAATCGACGAAGGCAAATTAGGAACCTTCGTATCTCCAAAACGGCTGAAAATACATATGAAGAACTATAGGTTTTTGAAATCGGATCGCCAACTGCAATTCACTTGTGTTGTTATTTATGAGGGATGCCATTTGAAAAAATTCAAAATGGCGTCGTATAGCTTGGTAACGGAAAATTATGTAACTATGAAAAAACTGGGGTTTTCAGCTTAGAATGTCTATTTATTAAAGGGCTGAGACGCTTAATCACTTAATAGCATGAATATAATAACGATGATAAACGA
Source organism: Polydrusus tereticollis (assembly GCA_963920685.1). Taxonomy (NCBI): domain Eukaryota; kingdom Metazoa; phylum Arthropoda; class Insecta; order Coleoptera; family Curculionidae; genus Polydrusus; species Polydrusus tereticollis. The sequence continues at coordinate 54,886,765 of OY987335.1, forward strand.
TTGAATCCTTGTTAATATACGAGAGCGTCGCGGCGCCTTGAATTCTTGTTGAAAAGGTTTTTATTGCCCCTTGTCCCTTAGAAGTTAATAAAGCTGGTGGCTACAGCACGCTGTCGTGGTTTTTCAAAAAGTAAAACTGTCCGGCAATTTCGAGACAAGCCAGTAAAACTATAAATTTTTTGACATTAAATTTGGCTTCCTTGTCGAAAATCATTGAGAAATATGTAATTTGTTTTTTATTACAATCAGCAGGAAAATCGCCAATCGGGTGAGACACCTAAAAAAAATGTCCTCCCTGTACATTAAAAAGATTGCCCGTGAAGTACAAGGACATTTTTTTAAGTGTCCCACCCGATTGGCGATTTCCCTGCTCACTAGGGTGGGCCGAAAAAAATTTTTTCGGAAAATTGAGTTGGTATAGTCATAAAAAGTTGAAGGGTATAAAGAAATGTTCGCTAATTTTTTTTTTCAATTTTTGCTTTATTTTTAGCCGCGTTCCATAGGCCTTAAAAGGGTAAAATTTTCAAGGTCATGTATCGCTTTGGTTATAGCGTCAAAAAGTTAGGAATCAATGAATATAGTAACCAAAAAAAAAATGGAGGAAATAAAATAATTTTTACCCGCGCCCCAGGTCCCATAAAGTATATAAAAACAGCTCTTCGCTTGAGTAATTGACGGATTGCCTACTATTATTACAGTGATTGTCTTTATTTAATATAATGAACAGAACAACATGTCTCATCAATTACTCAACCCAGAACTCACCACGTGGAGATGGCTGCTTGCCGAGTTCCTCCCACCACCTTCCCCCCTTTTCCGAAACCTTATTATAATCGTAGGTCCAAACTTACACTTAAGTAATTCTTATTCAGTTTTGCTTTTTTTGGATGTGTAATATTGTTTTTTGTTTTCAAATGATGGCAAATCACTCCTCGCATCAAATTTTACGCGAATGTACCCGTCTCTTGAGTCATGACCACAAACTTTGCTTGATGCCTCAGTGATGATCTTTACGCATCGCTCGACAGCTTGAGTGTGGCATGGAAATTTTTTAATGGTGATAACAGATTTGCTCTGAAGTGCTGTCATTAAATTGTCGGTAGAAATATTCATTGTAAGAGGCGGTTCGGTTATAGTACATTTACTCCAATCAATTAAATCGATATAGTCATCAGCATCACAGTTGAGAGCAGGTATTTTAAATACCCTCAAATTTTTCGGATGTCTAGAATTTCTAGACTTCAAAATGCGACGAATCCCAAGTTCTCTTACATGGCTACGAGAATCTGCGATGGTCAACAAAATGTTTTCGGGGTGCCCAAAATAAGCGTTTGTGCTAATAACATTATCAATATTCTTCTTCATTTCAATTGGAAATCCTCTGGACAGATTTATAAATTTCCATAAATGCTGCGCTCCATACTGGCATAATGGTTTTGTTTTTATGATAAACCACATTGGCGAGTAGACTTTCATGATAAAAGTTGTCAGTATAATCAAGGTTTCAGAAGGCTCACTTGTTGAAATATATAAACGCAATACCCTGGTAGCCATTGTCAACCATCGCGCATGACTTAGTTTCCCTGGATTTTTTTTGCTCAGCTCGTCAGGACAAATTCCGTTTCTTATAGCACAGCTTATTTGGTACAAGTACTGTTGGTCGGTACTTAGATCTTTTTCATCAACTTGTGGTAAATCAGTTTCAATTGCTTGAAATTGCTTTACAGGTCTTGTCTCGCATGTTGTCAAAAGGCATCCAATGGGCCCCGAAAATAAATATGGCCCCTTAGTTTTTCCGTCTAAATCTTGAATGAGATGTCGAAGAGGTAACTCGTTAGCATGAAGCAAACATAATATGTTTGCTTCATAATCACACCACCTTTCCAACCCGTATTTACGTTGGTTCCATCACAACCTATTGCATTAATAGATTTTGGGTTTACTGACTTAGCTTCTAAGCAAGATAATATATTATATGATAATATAATCCTCGTAATAAACGTGAAACTAAATAAACACATTAGTACTGCGTATACATACGGGTCAACGCAGGCACCTAGGACAGAATAGGTGGTTATTACCAGGACCGGGCTAAGTGTGGATGGAGCTTAAAAAATGTTTTTAGTTTGGGGCGCGGCTAAATATTAAGATAAAATTATGAGATTTGATTGGTGATTTAGACCTATTATTTAAAACGTATTTACGACTATGACAGATCCAGACTATTATTTTTACAAAAATATAATTTTACGACCATCGGGGCGCGGTTAAATTTCATTTCATATTTTTTATAAAAATACAGAACATTTTTGAAAGTATTTATACAACTTTTTTTTGCTATAGCAAATCCAATTTCAAAAAAAAATTTTTTTCGACTCTTTTCGGCCCGCCCTACTGCTCACTATGCTAAAAATTAAATTGGACATATGTTGTTGATATTAATTTTGAACCAGTCCAGAAATACGGGATTTCCAAAATTGTTGGTGGATACTTCTTATAAGGGGTGTGATAGTACATATTATCAGAGGATCTCCCACAAATAAACCCATTAAAAACCATGGCCCATTTGGCCTGTGTTCTTATTACAATCTATACCTCGTTATGAGACGGAGGCGGATCTTTCAGACCCAGAACTCTCTACATGGTAGACTTTGTATTTTCGCCGCCCGGCAAGCGAACCTGCGTTATTTTAAAATATTTATATGTAGGGATTATATTACACAAAAAAAATAGTAACAAAATCTACTCACCTCTTCATTTTGTGTAACTTGAATTGGATTTTTTTTTCTGAATCTGGTAAACAACACACACTTTGTTGATGGTGGGAATCACGCCGGAACTTGAGCCATCGATAATCTTTAAATTCTTTACTACTGTTGCAATTCTATGTTGCTTAACACGCTATAAGTATTTGTTTATCATTATCACATGCTAAATTTAATAGTCGTTAAGGATATATGCCCTTCTAAGGGTGGAGAAGTTACATTCTGTAAAATGACTGAGTATAGCACTTTTTGCCATGCCTCGAAACTAGCGATCAGGAATATTATAAATAGAACTAAGATAGTTTATTCAGGCACTTTTGTTGTTATAGCCAGTCTGTTAGCTTCTTTCATCTCGAGTAAGTTTGTTATAATATATATATATATATATAATATAATAAGAGGAATTTTTTTGATTAAAGTTGTTAATCTTAAAAGCTGTGTTTTTGAAAAACGTTCTTTCTTCGGGCTACTATATCTTCGGAGAACTTTGACACCATCATCATAGCTTTGTCTAGATTCCCCGCCCTGGAAACTGAATACTTCGGCACAGCGACGAAACGTTAGTTCAAGGAGCAACTTCACGCCACCTAAGCCGGTGTAGGAACTGACTTTGGCTAGAATTTCGCATTCAAGAGACCGGTTTTTAAAGTTACAGTAGCAAAGTCATTACAGCAAAATGAATTTTTGCCCTTATCGCAAAACTCCTCACCGGCGCCTCTCAGAGGAAGCCGGTGTTACCCGCATCCACATTTTGGCGCGGGTCCGCTTAAACTAATTATCATTACTTTTATTGGCAGCTTCCACACAAGGCGAGACACAGGCCTTACTACCCGCTCGTGGACAAAGTCCACGTGGGTCCCCCTCAGGATGCGTCCGCTACTCGCGCCCGCCAATGTGTATATCTTCATATAAACAAATGCATGTCTTCACACGTGTCGGAAGTCCCCAGAAGCTTACAAATCACGAACGTGCACAACAGAAGCGTGGAGATAAATATAAAATGTCAGTTTCAAAATGTTTCAAATTCGGATAAACGGATGTGAAATACTCCAAACTAGGTTTTTGCGGCAATCAATGGATGGACTGAGGAAGTGGAAGTGGAAGTGTATGTCTTCTCAATTTTTTGCGTAAGTACAGGGACATTTTTTTAAGTGTCTCACCCGATTGGCAATTTTCCTGCTGACTATAATAAAAAACAAATTACATATTTCTCAATGATTTTCGATAAGGAAGCCGAATCTAATGTCAAAGAATACATAGATTTACAAATTTGACAGATATGACGCCATTTTGAATTTTTTTAAATGGCAACCTTCATAAATAACTAAAAGATTCAACTGCATTTGGCGATCCGATTCTAAAACCATTTAGTTGTTGATATTCATTTTCAGCCGTTTCGGAAATAGGGGCGCTCCCAATTTGCCTCCATCGATTTTGTCTTTTAAGTGTCTCACCCCTTTAATAAATAGACCTTCTAAGCTGAAAAGGTTTTAACCACTTAATTTTAAAATTCATGAGAATCTAATTTTTTTAGTCTATCTAGTTCTGGAAATCATCGTTTGGATTTTTTTTTAAATTTCCCCTAGCCTCGATACAAATAAATATTTTTAAGGTTTAAGGATATATGAAACACACCTCAGCAAAATGAATCTATCTATTTTTCTTTAAGTTTAGAGAAGGTTTTTTTAAATCTAATACAATATAATATGAATACAAAATTTCAACGTATAATTAATAACGTACAACTGTGAGTAGGTACACGAAAATATCGTTTATCTGACTAGTATTAAATATTTAACAAACACATCCCAACGTTAGTTTCTTCTGGCTCTTCTCAAAAAACATGTATTCCTAAAACAAAATATTTTGTAATGGCTGTAGTATACCTACCGAAAGTGTAAACACACAACCAAAAAAAGGAAACAGTGTATTTTATAATGGAATGCAAATATTAAATAAAGGTAATCTGTGCATGATTTTGAGATAAAAAGTTCATACAGTGTCACCATTAAAGTCCGCACCATATGGAACTTTTTTTTATTAATGAGGTTAGTTAAAATTAAATTTCGGCAATCGTTTTTGCTTCAAATTAGACTAAAAATTATATAATCAAATGTCACCATCTGTCATTCGGTATCTGTCAAAAATTACATTTTAATCAAAAAATGCTGAAACATGGCATTGTTTTACCGAATTTCAAAAAATTTTATTAGAAAAAGTTGTTTCTAGTACAATTCTTGGCCTAAATACAAAGTTTCAGTTTTCTAGCTCAAAGTTGATTTTTTGCCATTTTTTCTAATTAACTTTTTTTTTATTTAATGTAAGTTCGCTTAATGGATATTAAACTATTTGCTTATACCATACTCAATATTTTATTTAGTTTGTATGAGCTTTTTTTTACTAGAATGCCATTTTTTTTCGAAATTTAAAATTAGGGGCAAAAAATTTGACACAGGTGGTGCAAAGTTATCCTAATTTAAAAATTTTGACAGATAGACGTCAGATATTCCATTTTTTTGATAGTACATACACCTAAGAAGTTTAAAAAACTTATAATAAAATTCCCAGATATCAGATTAGTTCAAAATTTAGACACATTTTCTTTTTATCCACAATAAAATATCAAGGCAATTTTGAATTTTATAAGTAGGCTATAGAAAAAAAAAAAAAATTAGAGTGCCGAATAAATAAAAGAAATGTCATAAATTTGAATATTTTCGCAAGTTATAGTTTTCAGTGTTATCACCAATGTTGTCCATTCAAGAAAAAATAGAAATTGTCTTAATTTGTGGAGAGAATATGCCTCACCGGCAAGTATCTGCCATTTTTAATGAGAGGCATCCAGAAAAACATTTGCAGCATTGCACTGTTTCAAGAATAATGTCAAAATTTAGAGAAACTGGATCTGTTCAAAATAATTTTAAGAAACCTCACGCGGCAAGTAAATACGATGAAGCAGCACAACTGGATGTTTGTTTAACTGTTATTGACCACGGTCAAACTAGTGTAACCAAGATAAGTGATTCAACAGAGTGCAGGAGGGAAAGCGTTAGAAAAATTCTTCAGAAAAATCGATTTCGAGCATATAAACCCAAGTTTATAAACACATTAAAAGAACGCGATTTTGATATCCGACTTGATTTTTTGTTTTGGTATCAGGGACAATATGAGGAGAATATTCTTTTTCCATACAAGATATTATGGACAGATGAAGCCACTTTCTCTTCGAATGGTACCGTGAGCTCACAAAATTGCCGATGGTGGTCCCAAGAAAATCCTAACTTCACAATTGAATGTCGCGACCAGTATCATTTTAAAACCAATGTTTGGTGTGGAATTTTGAAAGATGAGCTTATTGGACCATACTTCTTTAGAGTAAACTTAACTGGTGAAAGGTACCTGAATTTTCTTGATAACGAGATTACCGAAGTTTTGGATAACATGCCCTTACACCATAGACATAACTTATGGTATCAGCTTGATAGTGCACCCATACATCAAACTGTAGCAGTGAAAGAACGCATAAACCAATTATTTCAAAACAGAGTTATAGGGCGTGATAGAGAATGTCACTGGCCACCCAGGTCGCCTGACATAACCCCACTAGACTTTTTTCTGTGGGGTTATCTTAAGCAGAAAGTTTATAAGAATCGACCGTTTAGAAATATCGAGCATTTGGAACAAACGATAAGACAGTGTTGTGCCGATATAAGACCAAGCTTTTTACAAAATGCTGTCAAAGACGTTTATAGACGGACGGGTGTTTGTATAGAGCGAGAAGGACGTCACACTAAAATGTGAAATTTATATTGCTTTTGTGTTACCTATTTAAAATGATTAAAGTTCCTTTTTGTTCCTTTTAATAATAATGATAGTTTTAAGTATAAAATAAAATTTTTACCAAATATTTAGATGTATTTGTCATTTGAAAAACGAAACATCTGACGTCTATCTGTTAAAATTTTTAAATTAGGATAACTTTGCACCACCTGTGTCAAATTTTTTTGCCTCTAATTTTAAATTTCGAAAAAAAAAAGCATTCTAGTAAAAAAAAGCTCATACAAACTAAATAAAATATTGAGTATGGTATAAGCAAATAGTTTAAAATCCATTAAGCGAACTTACTTTAAATAAAAAAAAAGTTAATTAGAAAAAATGGCAAAAAAATCAACTTTGAGCTAGAAAACTGAAACTTTGTATTTAGGCCAAGAATTGTACTAGAAACAACTTTTTCTAATAAAATTTTTTGAAATTCGGTAAAACAATGCCATTTTTCAGCATTTTTTGATTAAAATGTTATTTTTGACAGATACCGAATGACAGATGGTGACATTTGATTATATAATTTTTAGTCTAATTTAAAGCAAAAACGATTGCCGAAATTTAATTTTAACTAACCTCATTAATAAAAAAAAGTTCCATATGGTGCGGACTTTAATGGTGACACTGTATAAACTTAGGTCGGTTTTCGCTTCCTTTTTAAGATACATGGCGTTACATTTTTTAGGCGGAGGAAGCACTGCCTTTTTCCTTTTCGATAGCACAATTATGTAGAGAGTACAATATCTAATGCAAAATACCTATTGATATTTTACTGATTTCGGTGTCGTTTAGGAGATGCAATTTTATCAAACAGATAAGCACATGGCGATATGTAAATAACTCATTAATTTTTTTGACCGAAATCCGTTCGTCACATAAAAAAGGTGTAATTATAAAAATAATATTTATTTTGAAAATAGCAGTGGCGTATCATTTCTTTTGTTAAAAATATCAAAAGATATGTTAGCGTGGCGCCACTGGTGAAAGTAGACCAAAATTTTTTTTAAGAAAAAAGTGTGTTCTTATGCCCAGTTAGTAGCTACTAAAATTCACAATAATATCTAAAGCGATCTCGAACACATTAAGATAATACAGATTCTTTTTCAAACTTCCAACACTCACAAAAATAAAGCGATTGCGGACCTACGTTAAGCTGAAGGGGTAAAAGAATAACAAATGTTTCCACACAGTCACAGAATATTGTCAAAATTTGTGATGCGGAAGCTACTCTATATAACTAAGATGAGATTGCAAATCTATTTAATTCCTACTATGTAAATTTAGAAAAGAAGTTGGCAGAGATTATAAAAAGTTATAGAATATAAATAGTTCATCCTTTCCACTTTACACAAACGAATCAAATATTTTCATTAATCCTGCCAATCATTTGGTCAAGTCCTAAAATGCATTAAAGAATAGAAAAGCAGTTGGTACAGAACAGCTGAAACCATCAAACTAATTCAAAATAATATAAGTGAACCATTAACATATTTAATTTAGTTTTTGAAACAGGAGAATATCCAGATTTAATGAAAGAAGCTATAACCACTTTTTAAAAAAGGAGATACAACTAAAATGGAAAATTATCGGCCAATCTCATTGACTTCTAATTTTAATAAATTGTTAGAAAAAGTAATAAAGAATAGAATTACAAACTTTTTAAACAAATTTCAATTAATATCAAATAAACAATTTGGGTTTCATGAACATAAATCAACAAGCGATGCTATTACAATGTTAACTTCAAGAATGTATGATTCAATCGATAAATCTGAACCATCACTAGTAATATTCCTAGACTTGGCAAAAGCATTTGACACAGTAGACCACGATATACAATTAACAAAATTAGAGAGAATAGGATTTAAGGATCATGGCCTAAAGTTAATGAAAATTTATCTTACAAATAGAAAACAATATTTAAAAATATCAAATTGTGTCAGTATTAGCGAATTTATGCAATATGGGGTTCCACAGGGTACAGTACTCGGACCAATAATATTTGCCACATAAATTGACGATATTTAGGATATACAGGAATCAGAGGGAGATAACTTGTTTTGCAGACGATCCCGTCATATTTTATAGAACTCCTTCGTGGTCAGTTTTAAAGAATAAAGTAGAAAAAGATATTGACAAAATAAAACAGTACTTTGACAGTAAGAAATTAACAATTAACTATGAAAAAAAATATTTTCTACCAATAACTTCTCATTTGTCAAACTATCAAATGCTCAATATCAAAAGCTACGATAACTATATATATATATATATATAATATAATAATGGAGGCACGCAAGTCATGATTTCCCGCTAAATAATTCCATAATTTCAAATTAGTAACGAATTTTCAAAATGTGAACATCAAAATTTTGATTTTATTTTAAATTGTGTGTTTCTACGTCCATATACAATGTTTTTAGTATTGTCTCCAATTTTTGATTTTGATTGTAACTGACTTGGGTTTCAACACGTTTTCTTCTCGCATGTCCTATATTAATTCTACGAACATCCTTATGAACAATCTCAAAAAAGTTTCTCCCTGAGGATGGAAATGAAATATATGATTTCCGAAAGCTTGGAATAACTTTAAAGAGTACTCTTTCATTTGCTATATATATATATATAGCTCGGCGTAGTAGAAAAGAGTTTTTCTTCAAACCGTCCAAACCCAGATCGATCCCCCAATATTAGGATTTTCTCGAGGATTTTCTGTTTAACTAGTCGATCAAGACTACCTTCCCACTTTTTTTATATGTATATATATATATATATATATAAAGAAGGGTAGTCGTTGCTGGACTAGTTAGGAACAACAAGTCTTTTTGTGGGGAAGCAGCAAAAATTTGCTGCTTCCCCACAAAAAGACTTGTTGTTATATATATATATATATATATATATTGGAAGGGTAGTCTTTTTGACTGACTAGTTGGAAAACAAGGTTTTTTCAAGTATTGGGGTATCAGTCATTGGAGGGCCATATAAGTAAAACCTCTTTTTTAATACGAAATGAAAACATCTATTATTACATTATTATCCCAAAACCCTGCTACATTAAGAGAGCTATTCAGTGAGAAGGAGTCACTAGAGTAAAGGTAGGTAACACCAAAGAACCATGGAAAGAAAACATCTGTCACCTGCGTCCCTGGTTTTGGGATAATAATGTTTTCACTATCAAAACGCAGAAAATCTTGACACTGCCATCTAACAACAGAGTTGTGGGTTGTGGCAAGCGAGATCTACTAAGTGGCAGGGTGGATTTCGTTTTCTACAATGCACGATATCTGTAAATATGAAACTCGTTTCGGGGGTCAGTGACAGTGACCTCTCGCGAGTGTTCATCAAACTTGCACCTCGATTATCTAGAGTCGCCACCTATTGGACGGTGATCCAAGTGACCATATTAGGGACGCAGGTGACAGGTGTTTCCTTTCCGTGGTTCTTTGGTGTTACCTACCGTTAACAACAGATGTCAGGATTTTCTGCAGTCGCTACCTGTTGGACGGTGATCCGAGTAACCATGTGTGGGGGGGCATGTGACAGGTGTTTCCTTTCCTTGGTTCTTGGTGTTACCGGCCTTCAACAATGTATGTCGGGAGTAACCGGGTTGATTTAAAAAATTGTACAAAAAAAAATTAAAAATTCTCGAATAATCAGTCAAGCACATGTACAGTGATGTAAAACTATGATTGACTGTTTCTAAGTAATTTTCCGATGCTTTTCTATATTTTCCTGTTCTAATAATGCCTAACTTTGCAATTAGTACCCAATTTGCACCCAAGGTAATAGATTTATATAAAAAAATTGTCACTTTTCATGTTATAATAATTGCTTCTCTGTTTTGTAGCCTTGAAAAAGAAAATAAAGATTTTCGAAAGCTCGACGTAGTAAAAAAGAGGTTTTACTTATATGGCCCTCCAATGTGTTATGGGTTCCTCAACTGTGTTTTTATATAGAGAATCCGAAAAACAGGAATAATCACTGTATGTGTTTTGCTCGATATTATTTTAATATGCTACCTGAGAATATTGAATTCTTTAATAACTTTGTTTTTGTTCGTAACTTTTATTGTGTTGCAAAAATGTTGAGGAAACTCTAAGATTATAATAATTAAACTAAGCCTGAATTAATAACAAAGTGACTAGGTCTAAGATGGACCATTCCGGTAGATCAATAAATGCAATAACCAAGATGATAAATAAAGCCATATTATTAAAAATAATCGCTGATTAATACTATTTTAGTAAATTAAAATGGTACATTTTCACCTCTATATCACGTATCCGCGAAAGCTAATCACAACGGGTGACCTCATTTCATTCGCATCGTACTAGCTTGTCATACAAACTAACCATTCTTTTTTGTGATTGTCAAATTGTCATTGCCTTGTTAATGAAATTTAATAATTACTAGCAAAGAAGCATCCAGAAGATTTAGATATGGCAAAAAATAATATTCACAGCAAGGCACTTCACAACCCATTCTTCTTTATCTTCTCTTTCCATTTCTATGGGCTTAGATTCACAATTATATTTTTAGAAACATAATAATAATTCAAATTAGTTTCTAACTTGTCATGTTTAAGCACGATTCGCACTTGACCTTGGATTGGCGTAAAATTTTATATTCAATAATATTTTTGTATTTTACCATGGTTAAGGTTTATTTTTTTTTTTAAACTTTCCTTTTCAGTGTTTAAAATCAAATAATAGGTGTTGGGGAAACGATCATCCAAATGCATTAAAAATAATATAATTAAATGCAACAAATGTTTTTAGAATCAATACTACTGTTAAATATCTGATTTTAATATTATTTTAATAAAGGAGCAAAATGTATCAATGGTTGCGGAACGAATAGTGTTATCGCCGGGATAAACATAAAACTTGCAAATATCATCTTTTAAAATACAATACATATAATATCTCCAAAATAAGCGGCTAGCCGACCGTTATTCCAGGAAAAAGCAATGTTCCACGTTTAGATGTTAAAAGTAGAATTTTAGAATCTTGTATATCCGAAAACCCTTTGACGGTGTTTTGACGCTCTAGGGAGATGACACAGCATGGTACATTTTGTTGATTGCCGTCCGATTGGTTGGGAGAAAACATGGCTGTTGTGTAGCCTATCAGAATGCGTTGTTGGTTAGTCGTCGTGACAGCAGGGGCGTAACTTTGCTGTCAGATAATATAGTTTTCCTTTTTCTACTTTACTACACTTTTGGCTAAGATAAAGCAAAGTCGTATGTTAACAAGCGCACGTGGTTTCTCTCCGTCGGATTGAAACAAATAGCATTGCCTAAAGAAAGGCACCCAGCAAATGTATTAAACAAATGTAGTGACTAGTTATGTGTGTTGTAAATCAGTAGTGAATAGTTATGTTATAGTATGTTATTGTAAAATCATGTACTAAAGAAGTTTTGTGTGATTTGGAGAAATAAACGCCAAATTACCACAGTGAAAAGCTCGTTTAATTCCTTCACTCAGTAAATTAAAGAATCAGTGAAATTAACCTACAATCGAGGAACATAAAAGCCTCATGAACTGTTGGCGCAAGTTAAATAACAACACTTGGCTTGCTTAACAATAGGTAAAAAGGCACTTTTAAAATTTAGTAAATAAATTTACTGGAATTGGAAATAAAGATCTTTTGTGATGATTGTACAATCGTGCATAAAAACAACGTTGATATGTTGTTAATTTGTGGGAAGGGCAGAAAAAAACCACACAGACGCTGCACTAGTGTGGGCAATGGGGTTTCCTAACAACCCGAAATCATGGCATTTAACAGGCTGGAAATCAGATATCGTACTACTGGCGGTTTGAAGTCGATACCACGTGTTCGGAGTGGAACTCAAACGAACGAAAATGTGGCAGTCGGTGTTTTAGGAGCGGTAGCTATTAACTCTCATGTAGGTTAATGGCGGCTTGCTACAGATGCTGGAATGAGTCAAAAATCATTCATAACCATAATGCATGTGTACAAGCTTTATCCATTCTACATTACGCTTCATCAAGAGCTCTATGGACAAAACTTACCTTTTGCAGTTGGGCCACAAGACAAATACAAGAAAATAACAGGCTCTTAAAGAATGTAATATTTTCTGACGAAGCCACTTGTCATGATTGTGGGCAGGTAGGATTTTAAGCTATTCCTCATTATTAAAAATTGAATTTCTTAATTTTTTAATTTGAAAACAGGTGGATTGGTCGAGCTTGCCAGTCAACTGGCCTGCTCGGTCCCCAGATTGGAACCCCCTTGACTTCTTCTTGTGGGGCTTTTCAAAGAACAAAGTAATAGCAACTACATCTACAATTTCAGCTGATATAAAATACCGAATCCCTTCTACCTGCTCATTTGTGGCATTTAAAATGTTAGAGCGGGTACAGAAATTTAATTAGACAAAGAGTGAGAAAGTGTTTGGAAGTTGAAGAGCGAAATTTTGAACAACAAGCATGACAGACGATAAACAATTTTGAAATTAAGTAGTAAGTTATTTATTTATTGCAATATCATATTTATTTATTTATCGTATGACAATACACATGTCTTCTCTAAATGCAATATAATCAAATCTTAATATCTAGGTTATCAATCCAAGTAACAGCCGATGGAGTGGCCCTCAAGAAGTCTGTTGCTGTGCAGTGATTTTGTCGATTATTGCACTCAAAGGCTAGGTGGTGGATGGTTTGGCGTTCACCGCACTCGCAGGCGTTGCTGTCGGATTTACCCCATTTATGTAGGGAGTCCGCACAAACGCCGCAACCCGAGCGTATACGGTTTAGCGAACACCATGTTTTTCTCGGGAGAGTACATCCGGGGACTGATTCATTTGTGTGAAGAACGTTATGGATATCTGGAGGTGCTTCATTTTGCCAAGTTAGCAACCATTAGCGATCTAAATTGAAGTTTCTTGCGGTTAGGTCTATGGCCGTTTGGATTGGGGGTTTTCTGGAGCGTAGCCTGTGACCGAGTTGGGCAATGTCTTCATGGATTTGGAGTAGAGGATTGTTTTGTATCTTTCTATATTCTCTGCAAAGAGCTTCTGAGCGGCGTAGGTGAGATGGAGGTATATTACAGAGGGTCGGCAGCCAGAATAAATAAATAAATAAATTAATATATTCTGCCGATACTAGGTGGAAATCCATAACTAAAGACTTATGAGGTACAGTAAAAAACACAAATTGAACTGTAAATTTTCACAATATTAAAACTTATATGACATGTTTCGCTAACACTGTAGCTTCGTCAAATGACAACGGTATAGTGATGGTAAAATTAAATATAATGTACAATAAGGTCCAGATGATTTAAGATATAAATAAACAGTGGGAAGGTTACAATTATGGAAAAATCGAAAGGGTGGTAGTTCTAATTATAATAAAGTAGGTGATGGGATTTTACGGAAACAGGTAAAGAGGATCAACAGAATAAATTTAACAAATGTGAGTTATTTAAATTTAATTGATCATTTAATAATTGGTCCGAATTTTTAAGTTTATTTATTTACATAGACTCTAACAGATTTAGTTTTAAACCTTTGTTTTCGGTATGTAGAATTTTAAAAAATGGGTCAAAATTATGTTGGTTATCGAGTAAATGATTAGCATGGTTCGAATCAGTTTTGTTTTTGGCAAAACTGTTATAATGTTCTTGTACCATTTTGTTGAAATATCTACCTGTTTGGCCAATGTATGTTTTCGGACAATCTTTGCATTTTAATTTATAGACTCCAAATTTTTATTATTATCACTTTTTGTTTTATTATTTTTAATGAATTTGCCTAAAGATTTATTCGTTTATTAAGCTACGTTTATATCAAACTTATTAAGAAAGTTGTCAACTGTTTTGCTAGGTTTTCCAATGAAAGAGATAGTTTTGAATTTGTCTGGGGACGTTTTAATTTTGGAAAAACTAAGCAAATAGTCTTTTTGTCATTTTCTTTTTTTAAATGTTGTCAACTAAATTAGCTTTATAACCATTATTTACGGCTATTTGTTTAATATAGTTTAATTCTTTTTTAGAATTTATTTTGTTAAGAGGGAGAGTTACAAGTCTATAGATCATACTATGGAAAGAAGCTAATTTGTGTTGAGTAGGATGGCACGAAGAATTATGTATGACGGTATCGGTATGAGAAGGTTTATGAAAAACTTAGAAAATATGTTGATCATTTACTCTTTTAATATTAAGATCGAGATAATTAATAGAGTTATCAATTTCTTGTTCAATTGTAAACTTGATATTTTTGTGTAAACTATTAATATATTCTAAACAAAATTTAAACTGCCTGTTAGTTCCAAGAAAAAATACCAAAACGTCGTCAACATACCTGTGCCAGTAAAGAAAATGTTTGAAAAGAGGACGTTTACTAATCTCATCTTCTAAAAAATGCATGAATATTTCAGCTAACAAAGGGCCAAGAGGGCTACCCATTATTAGACCATTTTTACTACTATATATTTTATTATTAACCTCAAAGTAATTTTGTTCGAGACAAACTGATTTCTTGTTTTTTAACAAGATTGATATTTTTTAAACTTAGAAGTTGATCGACTAGAGTGATAGATTCATCGATAGGTGTGCTTGGGAATACATTAGTCACATCAAAAAAAATTAGCTTAGCGTTATTAGGTAAGTCAATATTTTTGATTCCACTTACTAACTCCAAAGAATTTTTTATTGCGAATTTTGCTGAAAAGAGCGTGTTACTTTTGATTATGTCGATCAATTTTTTAGAAAGTTTGTAAGAAGGTGCTGTGAAAAATAAAACTACAGGTCTAATAGGGTATCCCTCTTTATAAAGTTTTACTAGTGAGTACAATTTGGGAGGTTGAGGGTTCATGAAAGTTAATCTGGTAGACTCTATGTAAGAAAATAAACTTTTACAATTGAGGATAACCGTTTTTATAGATTTTTGAAAAACAGACGTAGGGTCGCGTTTTAAAAATTAATACTTATTAGGAATTGAGAATTCTGTAGTTTTTTATATATAATTAGTTTTGTTAATTGCTACTACTGTATTCCCTTTGTCTGCTTTAGTAAAAACTATATTACCAGATTTATTTTTAATATCTTTAGCTATTGACTTAGTTTTTCCAAAATTAAAAACGTCCCCAGACAAATTCAAAAATATCTCTTTCATTGGAAAACCTAGCAAAACAATTGGCAACTTTCTTAACAAGTTTGATATAAACGTAGCTTATAAAGTGAATAAATCTTTAGGCAAATTCATTAAAAATAATAAAACAAAAAGTGATAATAATAAAAAATCTGGTGTCTATAAATTAAAATGCAAAGATTGTCCGAAAACATACATTGGCCAAACAGGTAGATATTTCAACAAAAGGGTACAAGAACATTATAACAGTTTTGCCAAAAACAAAACTGATGTCTATGGAAATAAATAAACTTAAAAATACGGACGAATTATTAAATTGTCAATTAGATTTAAATAACTCACCTTTGTTAAATTTATTCTGTTCATCCTCTTTACCTGTTTCCGTAAAATCCCATCACCAACTTTATTCTAATAAGAACTACCACCCTTTGGATTTTCTCATAATTGGAACCCTCCCACTGTTTATTTATATCTTAAATCATCTGAACCTTATTGTACATTATATTTAATTTTACCATCACTATACCATTGTCATCTGACGAAGCTACAGTGTTAGCGAAACATGTCATATAAGTTTTAATATAGTGGAAATTTACAGTTCAATTTTTGTTTTTATTACCATAATAAATCATAATGCCGTAACCAGGAGAGCAAGTCAAAACAAATTGTTGATAACATACGTAGATCTTCACTTGAGAAAGGAGTAAAATGTAAAAACTATATATATATGTCCCCCATATCCCTATTACCTCACCAAAATTTCATGAAAAGAGTTAAATCCGTTCTCGAGATATTGTCCTGTAACACTTAAAAACCGACCCTGTAGAACATAAGAAAGTAAAAATAATATTTTTATAAATAAATATCTCGAACAATACTTTTAAAGTTCGTACGTTGACGCAAGAAAATTGTTACCTCCTATGATATTATGTAAAATGCTGCCTGAAAATTATTCTTACTGTAAGCGCTGAAACATTGAGGCTACTTACAAAATTAAATTATTAGTGCTTATTCGCGAGTTATGTAACCAAATAGACTCTATCTCTTTTATCTTTTGTTTAGATTACATTTACGTATAAATACGCTCTTAGCCTAGAGAGCGTCACTTAATATTCAGACCTCATGTAGTTAAGTCAACTGAGAATGGAAGGAGCGCAATTGGCGTATTTTCTTCCGTATCTTCTGATGGAAGAAGAAGCGCAATTGATGGTGCATTCCCTTTGGAGAATAGGAGAAGTTGGATTGGTATATACCCCTCTGCTCCGGTACGGTCTAACGACATGCTTGACGAATTGCACGATTACCCGGACACACCTGTTGACTCTTTAGATATTCCTAATTCTACTATTGATATAATGAAAGTAATGAAGAAAATGTTCGGCGAATTAAAAAATTCTGTCACATTTAACGGCACTATCATGGAGGAGATGAGGGGGACTGTTCAGACACTATTAGATGAAAATAAAACGCTTAGAAAGGAACACGAACATCTTAAGACTAGACTGGTAGAATTAGAAAGAGAAATAACTTACATTAAAAGTGGTACCAAGAATGTGCAGAGTGTAAGAAGCAATAATATTATCATTGTGGGGCTGAATAGCTATGAAAACTGCAAGGCTGATGTTATGAAGACGTTTGACGCACTGGATATCAACGTGTCAGAGGACGACTTTACTATCAAAATTTTACCTAGTCAAAGACCTCAAAAACAAGTACTTGTCTTTTTTATCGAACGCAACTTAAAGGAGAACATATTAAAAAGACGGAAGCAGCTTCCTCTTAATACTGCAAAGTGTGGTATTTTCGCTGAAACTAAAAGAAATATATACATCAATCCGGACCTGTCTAAAAATACCCGCGACCTTCTCTTCAAGGCCAAAGAACTTAAAACGCATATTTTTAAATATGTATGGTGCAAGGACGAGAACGTGTTTAGTGAGAAAGGACGATGGAGGCCCAATAATTCGACTTATCACTGCGCCACAAATCGATGGCATAAAAAATGAACATTAAACAGTCCTTATCTTCAAACTAAAAATTTATATTTCTTTTAGGAATCGTTTATATTTCTCTATAAAGGTCAATGGCCATTAATGTAAACAAAAATAACAATATCAACAATAATCTGAATATAGGTCATATTAGGTCAATTGTACCAAAAATAAACGATATCAGAAATTGCATTTCATTTAATAACTTTGATATTCTGTCAGTCACAGAGACTTGGTTAACACGCATAATTGCTGACGAGGTGGTAGGCATAGATGGCTACATGTTGATTAGACGTGATCGTGAACTAAGAGGAGGATGGGGACGTGGCGGAGGAGTTCTCCTATACATACGCAATACAATCAAATGCCCCATATTAAATGATGTTAATTCTGATTTTGCTGAACAGGTATGGATCCAATCTGTGATCAACTCTGTAAAAACCATTATGGGTGTTGTCTACAGACCTCCCAGCAATCTAAAGTTTAATCAATTTTTAGATGAGTTTGAATGTAATATTTCTAAAAACCTACTACTGTGTGCGAATCTTGTTTGCCTTGGGGACTTTAACATTAACATACTTAACCTCGATTTTACAGCTTGCTACATTTACCGGATGTCAAGGATAAACTCAAAATGTTTAATAAATATATTCTGTATTTATTCAACAAACATGCTCCCATTAGAAATACTCGCATAACAAAGAGAAAGGCTCCATTGATTACTGCCAATATCAGGTTTTTAATAAAACTTCGTGATAGGGCTTTATCTAAGTTTAAGCAAAGAAGAACACCAAAAAACTGGAAACGCAATCGAATTACCAACGAGATTGTAACTGAAAAGAGAGCGTATCTTGAGTTTAATCTAAATAATAATACACAAAAAAATGGCTGAAAGTTACTTAGGGAACTTAGTGTTTACTCAAGAGATGCGAAATCCATTCCCGAACACCTTGGTAATGTGGATGATATTAACTACTTCTTCAGTAATAATACTCAATATTTAATTCCTGATCCTGACTTGTTAAATTTTTACACATATAATAAAAAGCAAGATGCTGGCGCTTTTCAGTTCAGACTCTTAACTCTTGAGGAGGTACGAGCAGCTCTGTTCTCTATTAGGTCTCAGGCTGTGGGTACTGATGAATTTGGATTATCTATGCTATGCCGTTGCTGTCCGCTCATTCTCCCGTTTATTTTACATATTGTCAATTCCTGCATAGACACGTCCTCTTTCCCTGACATCTGGAAAAGTTCATTTCTACTACCGTTACCTAAAGTTTCGGTCCCCAATGACCTAAAGGACCTCAGACCTATAAGCATACTACCTACCCTGTCGAAGGTCTTGGAAAGGGTGTTGGAGGGTCAGATTCGTGAGTATATTCAAGCTCACATGTTATTGCCAGATGTCCAATCTGACTTTCGTAGAGATCATAGTTGCGCCACTGCTCTTCTTAAGGTTACTGATGATGTTTTGGAGGCGGCATCGGCAGATCGTGGAGAACTTACTGTCTTGGCTTTGCTCGACTACTCTAAGGCCTTTGACAGACTAAACCATCAGCTCCTATTGGCTATCCTGAGGTTTCTTGGCTTTGATGATAGTGCATGTCAACTAATTTAAAGTTACCTTACAAGAAGGACACAGTCTGTAAAGCTCAACTCGGGTCGTGTAGTGGTCTCATGTGGTGTTCCCCAGGGATCGATACTGGGCCCCTTATTTTGCACTCTATATACCTCTCAACTTATCGATAAATTGGGATACGCCACTACACACATGTATGCGGATGATACCCAGCTGTACTTATCCTTTCGCCCTGAAAACATTCTTGAGGCTATTGACGGCTATCAGCTGACCTAGATCGTCCGCTAAAAATCTCTACGCAACATTGTCTCGAACTAAATCCTAAAAAGTGTGAGTTACTTCTGTTTGGTCCTGCTCAGAGCAGGGAGCAATGTCGAGATATGTTTCGCGTTGTTCTTAGTGGTCAAACCTTATCCTGTTCAGCCATCGCTAGAAACCTTGGATTGCTACTTGACGTGAACCTGAGGTTTACCGAGCATGTCAATAACTGCATAAAAAAGGCATTTGCAAATTTTAAACTTATATACTACCAAAGGCACCTTCTAAATCCTGATCTCAAAAAATCGTTATGTGATGGTCTTATCTCAATTCACTTTTTGTGATGCACTGTACGGCCCGTGCCTCTTGCAGAGGGATGCCAGACGTATTCAGATGATTCAAAACTGCTGTATACCTATGATAGGTGGAATAAGAAAGTATGATAGAGGGGTGAGTGCTACAATGAGAGAAATAGGATGGTTTATAAAAATGAGAAAAACAGATACCTAAAAATGCATGAACACGCGTTACTTAAGGTAATTCGTTTTTATTTTCTTATAATTATTAATATGTCAGATGTAGTAAATACCATTTTAGTGTAAATTTGCAGGTTTATCTTAAATAATGCTCGACAGTTTTTTACATGTAATTTATTTCTTCTATGAACATCTTAAGAGGCATTTTATTCAATATTAATTAGAAAAATAGCATATGTCAGTTCTTTTTCAAGTTTTTTTTTCGATGGAGCAATTAAAAAATATAGCCTCTTTGTTCTTTAAATATATTAAATTATCTTCTCTCTGCATTTAATTTCCGATATTAATATTCTTTAAGTATTTTGCAATATGTTTCACAGATATGCAGATCAAAGGTTATAATTTATGTTCCTCGAAAATGAAGCAAGATGACAAATTTAAAAGCCTTAAAAGTAGTCTTAATTCCCCATAGTAAAACACATTAGACTTATGCACTTATGCAGTGACCTATAAACATAAGTACAAAATACAAAATAATACTTAAAACATTATTTTGTTTAGGTTCAAATTATTAGAAAATCTAATATTCTAAACGTAAATGTTTGAAAATAATAATTTAAATTTGATTGGTGAAATACAAAAAAATTAAACTAAATATATTTAATAAATTAAATATCAAAGCAAAGAGAAAACAACTTTAAAACAAACTAGAAAATATTTATAAACTGGGAAGTACAGGAACACCTAATACAATTTCAATAAACAAAGCGTTATTTTTACACTGGTTATACGGTAGGTGGGGTCGAGTCGAGTACCTCGTTGGAAAGGTATTTTTAATCTACAAAAGATCACCAAGTTTAATAAGATTTTATCAATTTATTTTGAAATGGCGACCACTTTTGTCAATGTGGGTTAATTTGATTTTTAAGCAGTAGGACTGTGATTGAGAATTTTGCCGCTTCTTGAAAAATATTCGTTACAGGTATGAAACTTCCTTCCCCTCTCCCTCGTTGTCGAAGGTGGGGGAAAACGATAAAAATAGTAAAAACTTTTTTGACCCTTGAAACCAGAGTTTAGAGACCAGGCAAGGGCTTTGATAGGGCGAGGGCTTTAACAACCCTTGGGAGTTGAACAACCCTCCCAAGGGCCAGGGAAACTAACCTATCAAAACTCTTTCCATATCTCTAAACCCTCATAAACAACCCAATCAAACCCCTCCAAACGCGCATAACAACGAGAAAAGGTAGGAAAACGGCATTTGCCCCCGTTTGCGGGAGTTCTGAGGGTAAAAAGAATATTGACTCTCTTGTGTTCCCCACTTTTGAAAACAGGGAAAGAAGTTTGTTTTGTAGCTGCTATTTCATTGCAATAATTTTAGCTTTTGGCAACTGAATGAGTGTAAGTTCTAAAAGGGTTCAGAGAGTATTGAAACGTTCTAAATTTCATCCCTACAAATTGAATGTTACACGAATTAACCGAAGATGATCCTGATCGAAGAATATAGTTTTCTGAAATAACAGCTGTAAGATTGAACCGCTATCCAAACTACCATAAATGTATTTCTTTTAGTGATGAGTGTGCTTTCATTCTAAACGGAAAAGTTAACCGTCAAAATATCCGGTATTGGAGCGATGTAAATCCTCATATTTATAGCGAATGTAATACTCAGTTCCCTCAGAAACTTAATGTTTGGGAAGGTATTTTGGAAAACCATATTATAGGGCTACTTTTTATACAGGGAAATTTAACTGGACCGTTGTATCTCGGTATGATTGAAATACCGTAGAACATTTGATTCTAGAGTGTATTGACGAATTTGGTGATATGCCTATAATGCCTATAATGCCTATAATGCCTATAATATTTTAGTAAGATGGAACTCCGCCGCATTATAGCAGAGTAGTTAGGAACTACCTTGATCAGCACTATCTCGGGCGCTGGATTGGTCGTCGCGGTGCTGTCGAATGGCCTGCTCGCTCACCGGACTTAACTCCTATTAACTCTTTTTGTGGAGATTTATTAAGTCTAAAGTATTCATAACCCAGCCGCAGAATTTATTTATAACTATTGCTTTTAATATTATTTGAGCCACCCAGTATAGTTTTGAGCCTCCAATCCCAAAGAAATAATGGTCTGTACCTAAAATACACTAGTATGAAAAAAGCAAAGTTAGATGATTATAGTTAACGTTTGTTTATAGGAAAATTTACTGTTTTTTCAGTAACTAGGCAAATTTCTTGCTATAAGACCATAAATCTCAAACATGTCTCGAGGAATATCCCCAGGGTATTAAATAATATATTTAATAAGAAAATGCCCTTAGGTAAACCAGGGCCCAGGGTCACCCTGGATAAGCTTAAGTAGCCCCTTACCCAAATAACATTCCTAGATTGAACCACAGTTTGTAGCTTTATTAGAATTGTGGAACTTTAATATATGCTTCGATTAACACAGAATTTCAGACATTTTTTGTAATTTTTGTTGTAGGGCATTAACCACAAGACAGCCCAAATTGTCTCCAGATGTTAATTAGAACTTTAAAATACCTTCATCTTCATTCTTAGAAGGAATTCTCAACGAGATATCACTTTGTTCAAATTTTTAATTTTTACGTTGCTTTCTTCACCACACTGTATAACAGTAACACGTTTATTTTACAAATCTAAAAAATTCATTCAAATTGATTAAGCCGCCTTCCAACGACAAAAGCTTAAAAATCTGCAAAAACAACGACGCCCGAACTTCTTGATTAGCAAATTGCACAGTATGGTCTGTAACCATTAATTTTGTGCTGGAATCATACTTTTCTTCATTCCTAACAATATAGAATCAGGACAGGGTTTTCATTAAAATTCCAGTTTTTCATATTACTTTCATCCTTTTCACCTTTTACTTGGGCACTTGGGCAGTATTTCAGCATTTTTAACTTTGACTATATTTTCTCCACTAAACAAGATATCAAAGAATAAAAAAAAAACAGATTCTATAAGAATTAAAAGTGACATATTTTGCGGACCATTCCCGTCCACTCTAAAATCTCAAATGGCACTCCCCTCTTGTGACACCTCTCTGGAAAGCTTATAAATTTTTTTCGGTAATACCAAAATTAAGAAGAAACTATTTTTTTTCCAAAAATGGTACCTATTTGTTTAAACACAAAAGCACAAACATGACAATAAATTCTGTACCCCCTCCCTTAAAATTAATTAAATAGTAAATAGGCTTGTAAGTTAAATTGTGATCAAGAATAAAGCAAAATCTTATAGACGAGTTTTTTAACAAAAAAAAAAATATATTTCCATTTCGTTCTAAACACAAATAAAGTCGATTTTCAAAATCCTGCTGATCTTTCTTACAAATGGCTATTAAAATATTTCGGCAAGCATTAATTACCGTCTGACGCAAACATTCCAAGACCGTGGGGGTGAAGTCAGGTGATCTTGGCGACCACTCAATTGGACCTATTCTGCCAATCCAATGGTTTGGATAATTTTAGTCCAACCACTTTCTCGCCACAGCAACATTATGTGGGGATGCACCATCTTGCTGGAAGTGTATAAGATCTTCGTTCAAACCTAGATTGCCTTGTGAGTCTCTTTGGTTTTTGAGTTTATGGATGGCCCTTTAGTGTGGTTGAGCATTTCAGCATAAACTTGGCCGGTTAAATTTTTTTTAATAAAGAAGAACCTATATGAACTTGTCTCCCAAGCATTTGACTTTTTGGGGATATTGAGTAGCAAGAATGGATGGAGTGGATTAATATCACTCCAGTTCTGTTTATTCAGATGACAATTAAAAAAAAAAAAAGAAGACTCATCACTGAAGCAAATCTTTTTTGTATAATTCTAGGTTGTGTCGTAACTTTTCCGGTCATGCTTTAGGCACAAAACTGAATTGTCCTATCTGGATCATCGTCACCTAGTTCTTGCAAAATTTGTTTTTCAAGGCCGAAATGTATACATTTTTATTACTTTCCTCACAGATTCTTTGGATATATCAGTATCTACTGCCAACTCATACGTTGATATATTGGTATTCATATAAACTTGGCGAATAACCTTAATCTGCATATCTTCATCCCAAACCCTAGGTTGCATTTTTTTCTCCAGCGTATTCAATTTGTTGAAATTTTTAAACCATATCTTTTATATTAACATGGCTGACGATTTTGTTACGATGCCTTCCAATAAAAATAAGCACTCACATAGCACATATAATGCACCATATCTGAATTATTTTTAAGTCAATTTGAAAACAAAAGAAGACACATAGTAAGTAATACCTAGCCAAAGTAAGCACGTGAAATTTGGGAGAAATGATTTTAAAGTTGAAATTTTTTTCTTTGAGATCTTACAACCAGTGCAAAAAATAAGTATTCGCGTTATTGCAAAATAATATAAAATGAAATGCATGACTATTTAACATATTCCACCTACTTGACTTTCATAAAAATGTAACGTTGTTACTTTCAGGTTGTTCTGGTTATGTTTTATCTTGCGTCGTAAAACCGTAATTTCGTAGATCTTCCTTCGTGCGCAAAATCGCTTTCGATTTTAGGGTCATTCTCTGTAACCTTTTCGGTGGGTTCTTGGATTTGACGGAAGACTGTAATCGATGTGATACAGTCAAACGAAATTCTGAGATCTGGTTAAACTATTCACCTTATGGGAAAATTTAAGAAATCCTTCCCCATCTCTGCTTTCCACGCCGAATCTCAGTTGAGGCACATATAGGATCAGAATAAGTGTAACCAAAATTATCCTTTTTCTATCATAGTAAGTCTCCTAAACGTTTCCTATCCCAACCAGTCAGATTTTCCGGCTAGATCGGATTTGGGTATTTTTAATTTGATTCAATAGAGGTATTTGTAAGGCCAGTTGAGGGCAATCAACATTGCTGAATAGCAACCAAGGCAACCAGCCACCTCTACGAAGACCCTGATAAGTACCCTTAATTTCAGACTGCATAATATATCGTAGTGAATTTGTCTTTATGGTATAAACACAGCCAAATGTGATTTCCTTTTGCCGTATCTAAACTAGTAATTTCCCTTTGTTTGTTTTAATCAAAGCCATAAGCTATTTTGCATTTTCCATGACATAATTTAACAGTATAATTCAGTATAATTTTAACACAATATATAAGTGTTATTCGTTGTTAATTAGTTGTTAATCTAAAAATTCAGATATACTCATAAAGCGATATTTATAGGAGTTGCAACTGCTGCGCCATAATAGTGAGTATTTAATCCAGCGGAACTTATACCTTTACAATTTTGTCTGACTTGGTAAATTAACAGAATTTAACAGAAGTTTAATTAAGTGTCATTAAATTTTAAATTTAAAATCACCTTCTCCTTTTTTAAAATTAAATAACTGTTTAGGTATTTTATTTTTTATTTTGTCACTGTGTGTGGACCCAATTGTTTCACTCACAGGAATTTGGTGTTGTTGTGTCTAGTTAGAATTAATAGACACTGTGAGTGGCGCTGCAATTTTCATTCTTAAATCTTGGCTTGCATAGCAGCATCCTTTGGGGGGCCACACTCGTACACATTTTTGTTTAACAAGTAAGGACCCTTCTTAAAGAACCACCCCGAACTACAACTGCCACGAGCTTGAGCTACCTGAGGTAGGTGGTGACCTTGCACTCGATTTACATCAAAAAACATCTTTTATATTTTGTTACCATCTAATAAGTGTTAAGGTAAGTAAGCGATATTTATAGGAGTTGCAACTGCTGCGCCATAATAGTGAGTATTTAATCCAGCGGACCTTATACCTTTACAATTTTGTCTGACTTGGTAAATTAACAGAATTTAACAGAAGTTTAATTAAGTGTCATTAAATTTTAAATTTAAAATCACCTTCTCCTTTTTTAAAATTAAATAACTGTTTAGGTATTTTATTTTTTATTTTGTCACTGTGTGTGGACCCAATTGTTTCACTCACAGGAATTTGGTGTTGTTGTATCTAGTTAGAATTAATAGACACTGTCAGTGGCGCTGCAATTTTCATTCTTAAATCTTGGCTTGCATAGCAGCATCCTTTGGGGGGCCACACTCGTACACATTTTTGTTTAACAAGTAAGGACCCTTCTTAAAGAACCACCCCGAACTACAACTGCCACGAGCTTGAGCTACCTGAGGTAGGTGGTGACCTTGCACTCGATTTACATCAAAAAACATCTTTTATATTTTGTTACCATCTAATAAGTGTTAGGGTAAGTAA
Source organism: Polydrusus tereticollis (assembly GCA_963920685.1). Taxonomy (NCBI): domain Eukaryota; kingdom Metazoa; phylum Arthropoda; class Insecta; order Coleoptera; family Curculionidae; genus Polydrusus; species Polydrusus tereticollis. Next base: position 54,913,007 of record OY987335.1, read on the forward strand.
ATTTTATAATACTAACATAATATTATTCAATATTGAAGTTAAACTCGCATCATAAAATCTAGGCTTTAACGAAGAACGGGTCACAAGAAGAGGGCTGGGAATTAATGGTGTTAATATAAACAAACCAATATCGATGCAGATATTATTTTGTAAACATTCCGTTTGGGACTTCACAAACAATTCGGGTGTTGGCTATATTATTTTATGCTGTAGGGTGCATAGGAAATAAAGGCCAAAATCGCTTATAACGTCTTTTTTCATACCAGCTCGACTTACGTTGCGTTGGTTCCCAGTTTCTTTTATGGGGTTATCATTATTGAATAGAACAAAGTCGTGTTAAGTACTCTAACGAAAGTGTTGTGATCTGTTTTGTGGTTGTGGAAGTTAAAGGATAAGATCAGCAATAACCTAGGTGAGTTTATCTCACGGGGTAGCCATTTTATATTATTTGTGTTTATTGTGGATTTTTTTATTTATTATAACTGTTTTCTTTTCTTTTACTCTCTCAACTGGTAAATAGGTTTACACCTATATACAGTGTCACCATTAAAGTCCGCACCATATGGAATTTTTTTTATTAATGAGGTTAGTTAAAATTAAATTTCGGCAATCGTTTTTGCTTCAAATTAGACTAAAAATTATATAATCAAATGTCACCATCTGTCATTCGGTATCTGTCAAAAATTACATTTTAATCAAAAAATGCTGAAAAATGGCATTGTTTTACCGAATTTCAAAAAATTTTATTAGAAAAAGTTGTTTCTAGTACAATTCTTGGCCTAAATACAAAGTTTCAGTTTTTTAGCTCAAAGTTGATTTTTTTGCCATTTTTTCTAATTAACTTTTTTTTTTATTTAATGTAAGTTCGCTTAATGGATATTAAACTATTTGCTTATACCATACTCAATATTTTATTTAGTTTGTATGAGCTTTTTTTTACTAGAATGCCATTTTTTTTCGAAATTTAAAATTAGAGGCAAACAAATTTGACACAGGTGGTGCAAAGTTATCCTAATTTAAAAATTTTAACAGATAGACGTCAGATATTCCATTTTTTTGATAGTACATACACCTAAGAAGTTTAAAAAACTTATAATAAAATTCCCAGATATCAGATTAGTTCAAAATTTAGACACATTTTCTTTTTATCCACAATAAAATATCAAGGCAATTTTGAATTTTATAAGTAGGCTATGGAAAAAAAAACGAATTAGAGTGCCGAATAAATAAAAGAAATGTCATAAATTTGAATATTTTCGCAAGTTATAGTTTTCAGTGTTATCACCAATGTTGTCCATTCAAGAAAAAATAGAAATTATCTTAATTTGTGGAGAGAATATGCCTCACCGGCAAGTATCTGCCATTTTTAATGAGAGGCATCCAGAAAAAAATTTGCAGCATAGCACTGTTTCAAGAATAATGTCAAAATTTAGAGAAACTGGATCTGTTCAAAATAATTTTAAGAAACCTCACGCGGCAAGTAAATACGATGAAGCAGCACAACTTGATGTTTGTTTAACTGTTATTGACCACGGTCAAACTAGTGTAACCAAGATAAGTGATTCAACAGGGTGCAAGAGGGAAAGCGTTAGAAAAATTCTTCAGAAAAATCGATTTCGGGCATATAAACCCAAGTTTATAAACACATTGAAAGAACGCGATTTTGATATCCGACTTGATTTTTCGTTTTGGTATCAGGGACAATATGAGGAGAATATTCTTTTTCCATACAAGATATTATGGACGGATGAAGCCACTTTCTCTTCGAATGGCACCGTGAGCTCACAAAATTGCCGATGGTGGTCCCAAGAAAATTTCACAATTGAATGTCGCGACCAGTATCATTTTAAAACCAATGTTTGGTGTGGAATTTTGAAAGATGAGCTTATTGGACCATACTTCTTTAGAGTAAACTTAACTGGTGAAAGGTACCTGCATTTTCTTGATAACGAGATTACCGAAGTTTTGGATAACATGCCCTTACACCATAGACATAACTTATGGTATCAGCTTGATGGTGCACCCATACATCAAACTGTAGCAGTGAAAGAACGCATAAACCTATTATTTCAAAACAGAGTCATAGGGCGTGATAGAGAATGTCACTGGCCACCCAGGTCGCCTGACATAACCCCACTAGACTTTTTTCTGTGGGGTTATCTTAAGCAGAAAGTTTATAAGAATCGACCGTTTAGAAATATCGAGCATTTGGAACAAACGATAAGACAGTGTTGTGCCGATATAAGACCAAGATTTTTACAAAATGCTGTCAAAGACGTTTATAGACGGACGGGTGTTTGTATAGAGCGAGAAGGACGTCACACTGAAATGTGAAATTTATATTGCTTTTGTGTTACCTATTTAAAATGAATAAAGTTCCTTTTTATTCCTTTTAATAATAATGATAGTTTTAAGTATAAAATAAATTTTTTATCAAATATTTAGATGCATTTGTCATTTGAAAAACGAAACATCTGACGTCTATCTGTTAAAATTTTTAAATTAGGATAACTTTGCACCACCTGTGTCAAATTTTTTTGCCTCTAATTTTAAATTTCGAAAAAAAATGGCATTCTAGTAAAAAAAAGCTCATACAAACTAAATAAAATATTCAGTATGGTATAAGCAAATAGTTTAATATCCATTAAGCGAACTTACATTAAATAAAAAAAAAAGTTAATTAGAAAAAATGGCAAAAAAATCAACTTTGAGCTAGAAAACTGAAACTTTGTATTTAGGCCAAGAATTGTACTAGAAACAACTTTTTCTAATAAAATTTTTTGAAATTCGGTAAAACAATGCCATTTTTCAGAATTTTTTGATTAAAATGTAATTTTTGACAGATACCGAATGACAGATGGTGACATTTGATTATATAATTTTTAGTCTAATTTGAAGCAAAAACGATTGCCAAAATTTAATTTTAACTAACCTCATTAATAAAAAAAAGTTTCATATGGTGCGGACTTTAATGGTGACACTGTATATTAAATAACACATAAAACAAATAACATATTTCTGTAGTACGTCGCGAGTTGACCCTTCGTACTAAACTAGTTGAAAGGAGTGGATACTTTGCGAGTTGACCCTGAGTATCTAAGTGAAGGCCTACATATTATACACTGTTATCATAATAATACTCCGGACTAGTAATGTTAAGTTCTTGGAGAGGTATTTTGCGAGTTGACCCTTAGTACCGGCGCGGCGACCCGAGAAATGCTTGACTTTTGTTGTAGGTTAATGTGTTGTTTGTACAATTATAAAGTATATTATTTTATTTATTGTGTTCATGTGTTTATATGACACTTACTGTCTTGTTTGTGTTGGCAATCATGTTATTATCAAAATTCCGTATTGTTCTAAACTTATGATTTTAATTTCATAATTTGTGAATTGGTTACTCAGGTATTCTTTTCTATTTATTTCCAGGTGTGTCATCTCGAGCGCTTTTCCTGACAGACGCTAAATTTTTTATTTAATGTTAAAGTAGAAATAGTAAGTTTACTCTCCGTATATTTTTCTTAGATTGTTTTATTTTTATGTTTGTTTTTATTTTCTATTTTTATTTCTTTTATTCATTTTTTTTTGTGAGGTTATTGCTCGGAATGTTTATTTTACCTCTTACAATTTTTCAGAAGTGGGATTACCACAAGAATTACCACAAGGATTACCACAAGGATTACCACAAGGATTACCACAAAATAATAATAATAGTAGTATTAAATATATAAATTCGAGTTATTTAAAGGTATCAAATTTAATTTAAATTCTTTGCCATCTTAATCGAGATGACACATTTAAATAGAACCGATTGTAATTATTCCTTTATTTTCATTAAGAAACTGTGAACAATGAGTACTCGGCGTGGACGTAAACGACAGCAGGCAAACATAGTCATTTTAAAGACAATAACAAACATTTTAAAAATGCTGCCACTCAATTTATAATATAATTTGTTTTACCTGTCAAGAAAGAAATCACAACCAGAACAAAAATGCTGAAAAACGTTGTCAGTTTTGCCGACATGTTGGACATTTGGAGGAACAATGTTTCCTTAAAAAGAAATCTGTAAAAGCAAAGCAAACCATCTGACTATTAACAGATACGCCAAATCAAAAATTTTACAAAAACATTTTTATTAACGGAACGCCGCGCGTCTTTAGCATATGTAGATTTAGGAAGTTCTTGTACAAGAATTCAATCACAAGAAGCCTTAAGGCTACCCTTAAATGTGGACACTACCAATTATGTCACTCCGCATGGTTATGGAAATGGGAGTACTGTTGCATTAGAAACAACATCATTTAAAATAAAAGTAGATGAAGTGGAAGCAAATATATCAGCCTATGTGGTTCCCAATGCAGTACAGGCAGCACCAATTTTATTAGGTAGAACAGAACTTAGTTGTATAGAAGTCGAACCAAACAATTGTAAGGTTGAACTACGTATTTTCAAGAACACTATATTGTTGCCAAATCATTGGGGCAATATACCAGTTTACAGATTTATATCATAACGGTGACCTTTATATTTCCGCTAGTGTACGACTACAAGAAGGTCAAGAATATTGTATTCCCTATACCGTAGTAACAATAAAGAAGGGTGAACCTACCATAGTACCATGTATAAAAAATGGTAGATGTAGCCATTCAGCGACATCTAGTGGCAATCACATGCATCAACCTGGCCCGTCTAACAAAATCAGTCAGAGTCGGAGAAGCAAACTACTGTAAGAATCCGGCGAGCCGGTATCCTCACAGAGTCGCCGCCAGGAGCGCATTAAAAGCCAAATCTCGGTTACGAGCCGAGTACCAACTATTGAAAGTGATGAATACTCTGAATATGAGTCCTCGAAGTCCTCGAAACATATTCATCTGAGCTCAACCGTGCAAATGCGCAAGTAGTGTCGCGCAGCTTGATCAATATCACGTACGCCGCCGCAAGTCTGCCTTTCCTGTACCGACAAGATTAGTTGTCTCGACGCATTCGAAGAGTCAACGTCTTATTAACTTATATTTACTCTTTTTAGTGAACGCGTAATTGTTTATTTGTGTGAAAATGCCGAATACACGTAAAGACATTGAATGCGAGGTGTTTGGAGCACCAACAGAACTTAAGTGCAACATACTTCCGACTTATAGCGATGTTATGAGAGCATATTTGTGGCACAGGCAATTAATAAAAGACCAGAACAATGGCAAAGACCCTAGTGTAAGTGATGTTTCTAAAAAAGTTATATCTGTATTGAAAAACATTTGGGAAAATGCTTCTTTACAAGTGGTGAGTGAACAAGAGATTTATCGATTGATTAAAGACTATGTTGTGAAGTTTCGGAGTTTAAAAAAAAACATTGGGTCCGTACATAATAAAAAGTGTTTAGAGAAGCTAGAAAAATTCAGACAATTAAGTTAGAAACTTTTTGATATATCGACGTGCAAGTGTAAAGATTTTGACTCATGCAAATGCAAAATTAAACTGCTTAAAACAGAACAAGAATTTAGACGAGACCAAAGAACAGAAAGAAGAATGTTTATTGGAAATGTTGACATTAAATTGACAAAGGTTTTAGAAAAACGTATGCAAAGAAAATTCAAAGCAAAAAAACAACTAGAGGACCAAAGCCGCCTAGAGCAATTGAAAAATGTAGGAAAAGTGAATGTTCTAGAAACAACTTCCTCCCCACTGGAATAAAGTGTGTTTCTGGGTGAAAGTTCTGCAACAAGCGAGTTTAAAATTCAATTAGATAGTCCATCAACTTCAAAAGCAAGAACAGACCTTCAAGGGGTGGATTTCAGAAATTTAGCAGAGGCTTGCGATCGAACGGGAGTTTCGGATAGATGTGCTTCTTTTTTAGCGAATGCTGTTCTGCAAGATCTTGGCGTTGTCAGTAGAAACGACCCTATTTTATCCCTACGAAGGAAAGCAACTAACTTTTGCAATACCATGTATAAGTTTAGCAGATAAGGACATAGAATTTAGGAAAAGTAGGATAGTCGTTAGAGCTTTTAAGTGTATAGAAGAGCGGGATTCGGAAGAATTTGTCAGAAAAATACATGAAGGTGTTGATGAGCCTTTACCTGAAGAGGAAATAATGATTGGACCTGTCACTACCAAAGACAAATAGAAATTAATCAACATATTAAATAAATATAGAGATTGTTTTGCATTAGCAACTAAAGAACTTGAATGTTCAAAAACTGCCGAAATGGTAATTAGGCTACGTGAAGACAAACCATTTTCGTACAGGCCTTATTGTATGGCAAGAGCAGAGCAGAACTTGGTTAAAGGGATTGTCGATGAACTGTTGGAGAGTCAGATTATCCGAGAGTCAGATTCAGAGTATTCATCACCCGTTCTCTTGGTCAAGAAGAAAAATGGCGAGCAAAGATTGTGCATTGATTATCGTAAATTGAACACTTTTTATATAAAGGATAGCCATTAGGGTGGGCCGAATTTTTTTTTTCTCGAATGTGATATCTCCTGGGTAACCAAAAGTTGTCAACTTGATATAGTATTTATGATACAAAATTTGGGCTTTCTGGGATACCATCTTCAGGTGCCTACTTGAGGTCAAATTTGGGAAAATTATGAAAATATTCATAAACTTTAAATGATTGATTTATCTTGACATTCTCCTCTATATAACTGTGTTGATAAAAAAATTGCCACTAATAAACTCATAAATTCATCGAAACATATTCATCTGAGCTCAACCGTGCAAATGCGCAAGTAGTGTCGCGCAGCTTTATCAATATCACGTACGCCGCCGCAAGTCTGCCTTTCCTGTACCGACAAGATTAGTTGTCTCGACGCATTCGAAAAGTCAACGTCTTATTAACTTATATTTACTCTTTTTAATGAACGCGTAATTGTTTATTTGTGTGAAAATGCCGAATACACGTAAAGACATTGAATGCTAGGTGTTTGGAGCACCAACAGAACTTAAGTGCAACATACTTTCGACTTATAGCGATGTTATGAGAGCATATTTGTGGCACAGGCAATTAATAAAAGACCAGAACAATGGCAAAGACCCTAGTGTAAGTGATGTTTCTAAAAAAGTTATATCTGTATTGAAAAACATTTGGCAAAATGCTTCTTTACAAGTGGTGAGTGAACAAGAGATTTATCGATTGATTAAAGACTATGTTGTGAAGTTTCGAAGTTTAAAAATAAAACATTGGGTCCGTACATAATAAAAAGTGTTTAGAGAAGCTAGAAAAATTCAGACAATTAAGTGAGAAACTTTTTGATATATCGACGTGCAAGTGTAAAGATTTTGACTCGTGCAAATGCAAAATTAAAGTGCTTAAAACAGAACAAGAATTTTTACGAGACCAAAGAACAGAAAGAAGAATGTTTATTGGAAATGTTGACATTAAATTGAGAAAGGTTTTAGAAAAACGTATGCAAAGAAAATTCAAAGCAAAAAAACAACTAGAGGACCAAAGCCGCCTAGAGCAATTGAAAATTGTAGGAAAAGTGAATGTTCTAGAAACAACTTCCTCCCCACTGGAATAAAGTGTGTTTCTGGGTGAAAGTTCTACAACAAGCGAGTTTAAACTTCAATTAGATAGTCCATTAACTTCAAAAGCAAGAACAGACCTTCGAGGGGTGGATTTCAGAAATTTAGCAGAGGCTTGCGACCGAACGGGAGTTTCGGATAGATGTGCTTCTTTTTTAGCAAATGCTGTTCTGCAAGATCTTGGCGTTGTCAGTAGAAACGACCCTTCAAAATTATTAAACCGTAGTAAATTGCGGAGAGAACAAAAGAGACGAAGAACGGAACCAAAAAAGGAATCAACAGGAAATTTGAAAATTACAGGGATCTATTTTGACGGTAGAAAGGACAGAACACTACTGACGGAGAAAAAAGGAAGCACTTATCATAAGAGATACGTTTTGGAGGAACATATTGTTCTTATTGCAGAACCTGGGTCTGTTTATCTCGGACATGTAACTTCTACTTCAGGAAATGCTAAAGACATCAAATCAAGTATTTTCGATTTTCTAAGCAGTAACTTGGGACCTGTTGAAGAACTTGCTGCTGTTGGCTGTGACGGAACTGTTGTAAATACAGGTTTCAAGAATGGAGTTGTTAAGCAATTAGAAGTAGCAATTGGACACTCCTTACAATGGTTGATTTGCCTACTGCACGCCAATGAACTTCCACTTCGCCATTTGATTGAGAAAATGGATGGTAAAACTAACGACCCAAGAGGATTCTCAGGAACGATTGGAAAGCTTCTTCCAACATGTCAGAACCTTTCAATAGTTAAATTCGAAAAAATTGATGGGGAACTACCAGAATTCGACCTAAATGACACCAGTACCGATCAAGTTTATTTGTATATTGTATTTTGTACAATGTGTTCGGCAATCGCAAATTTATCAAATCGTGATCCTGGAAAAATGTCACACTCAAGATGGCTGACAACGGCAAATAGGATTTTAAGACTTTATGTAGCTTTAGAAAAACCTTCGAACGAATTGAAAACAATAACCGAATTTATATTAAGAGTATATGGTCCTGTTTGGTTCGATATTAAAATCAGATCATCGTGTACTGAAGGCTTCAGACATTTGTTCTCTCTGATAACAAGATCGAGATATATGCCAAGTACAGTTAAAGATGTGATTGATCCGGTCATACAGAGAAATGCATTTTTCGCTCATCCAGAAAATATTCTATTGACAATGCTTAGAGATGTTCGAAAGCCTATTAGAGAACTTGCGCTAAGAAGAATTCTGAAATGTAGAGTAATAAGTCTTCAGAATAGCCAAATCAGAGAGTTCAAAGTCCCAAAACTGAATTTTGACGCTCAAGACTACACTGAATTGATAAACTGGCAGTCAGTTAGCGTAACTGAACCACCACTCACAAGAACAATTTCAGATACTGCATTGCAAGAGATGATTCTAACAGTTCCTGACGACATCGAAATTTTGAAATACCCTCGTCACACACAATCTGTTGAAAGATGTATTAGGACAGTCACTGAAGCCTCTGTTTTAGTAAGCGGAACAGAATCAAGAGATGGCTTGATTCGAACGCGGATTGCCTCCAGAAAAAAAATTCCGAAAACTGAGACAAAACAGCAATTTTTAAAGGCTTTAGATCAATAAATTGATAATTTTCATTAATAAGATAAAGGTCGGGAGGGAGGCGGGGAAGAACTCGACATGCAGCCACCTCCACGTGGTGAGTTCTGGGTTATTTCATTCAATTTTTATTGAGTGAAATAAGCGAAGAGCTGCATATTTCAGTAGTACGCTTTGTGGAAAATTCGAAGCTAACTAGGCACCTGAAGATGGCGCCTGTCAGAGCCGAAACTTTGCATGAATGATCAACAATAGTATTGACAACTTTCTAGCACCCAGGGTAATTGAGATCTCACACTTTATTTTTTTCCTTATATACCCCACCCTAATAGCCATCCATTACCACGTATAGACGACCAGATTGACAAATTGCAAGCTGGAAATTACTTTATTAGTCTCGGCTTAAAATCAGGCTATCATCAAGTACGTCTAGAAGAAAATCCATTACCACGTATAGACGACCAGATTGACAAATTGTAAGCTGGAAATTACTTTATTAGTCTCGACTTAAAATCAGGCTATCATCAAGTACGTCTAGAAGAAACATCGAAACACTGCACTGCTTTTGTCACACCGGAAGGACAATACGAATACAACAGAGTTCCTTTTGGGTTAAGCAATGCGCCAAGGGTTTTCCAGAGATTAATGACATGAATACTTAGACCCATACGGGCAAATTCTGCACTTTATTTAGATGATGTACTTTTGTTTGGACCAACGATAGATGATGTTTTACAGGTTTTTAAAGAAGCATTAGAAATTCTTAGACAAGAAGGCTTAACATTAAATCTTAAAAAATGTAACTTTTTAAAAACATCCGTCACATACCTTGGTTATGAAATTGAACAAGGAACACTAAAACCTGGAATTGAAAAGATCAAAGCAGTCGAACAGTTTCCCACACCCAAAACAATCCACCAAATACGACAGTTTATTGGGCTCACTGGCTACTTTCGCCATTTTGTAAAAGACTACGCCATTATTACAAAGCTTTTAACAACTTTGATACGAAAGAATGTGACGTGGGTATGAAGAGAAAAACAAGAAAAAGCTTTCCGACAGTTACAAGAGATTCTAGTCACTCGACCAGTCTTAAGTATATTTAATCCAGAAGCTGCAACTGAACTACACACCGACGCAAGCCAAATTGGATTGGCTGGAATATTGTTTCAAAAGCAGAAAGATGAACGTCTACACCCCATAGCGTATTACAGTCGTCAAACATTAGATGTGGAGCAGAAATATCACTCATTTGAATTGGAGACTCTAGCTGTTGTCGAATGCCTTAGAAAATTTCGAAGCTATCTACTTGGGATTTCTTTTACTGTTGTCACAGATTGTAATTCCCTTAAAGCTGCAAGCAAGAAAAAGCATATTTTACCACGAATAGCAAGATGGTGGCTTGAGCTCCAAGAATTTACATTCGAAGTCCAATATCGCCCTGGACAACGTATGAGTCACGGTGACGCACTAAGTTGCAATCCAACAGCCAATATAGATAATAAAGAAGAGTGTGAGGTAATCTTGCATATTGAAGAAGCTGACTGGGTTCTGGCAGGACAACTAACTGACGAGAAGATAAAGGATATTCACAAGATACTCTTAAAAAGTCCAGACACGGACACTGAAAAGAATGTATACAAAAACTATTGTTTGCGAGATGGGAGAATTTATAGAATTACAGCTCAAGGGATACTTTGGGTTGTTTCACGAGGAATGAGACAACGTATTTTAAAGGCAGCTTACGACGATTTTGGGCATTTTGGAGTAGAGAAAACGCTACACAGGTTGTGTGAGAATTGTTGGTTTCCACGTATGAAGAAATATGTAGAACACCATATATCTTATTGTATACCATGTTTATATAATAAAAGAAACCATGGGAAAAACGAGGATTTTTTACACCCAATACCGAAAGGAGATGTACCATTAAATATTCTCCATGTGGTTCATCTTGGACCTTTTCCAAAATCCAAAAGAAGCAACCAGTATTTAATTGTCGGAATAGATGCATTTACCAAATTTGTATTTCTCCGAGCCGCAAAAAAGCACCCAAACCAAATATGTCATCGACTATTTTAAGGATATTTTCGCTACCTATGGAGTTCCAAAGATCTTGGTGTCTGATCAAGGGAGCTCATTCACTTCCAAAAAGTTCGAATCTTTCTGCCGCCAAAACAACATACGACACGTGCTAAACGCTGTAGCTACTCCCAGGGCAAATGGCCAAGTGGAACGTCTAAATAGTACGATTCCTGGTGCGTTACTACCGTCAATAGCTGAGGAAGAATTATGGGATGAGAAAATACGTTCAATGCAATTCGCCATAAATAATGTGATAAATAAAAGTACTGGCAAAACACCTAGTCAACTACTTTTCGGTTTCACTCCACGAAGTAATTCATCAGATACCATTCTTAAAGATGCAATCAGTACCATTGCTACGTTATTTGAAGACCTTATTGGAGAGCGAGAACAAGCCGCAAATAAAATTAATGCTGCACAAGTTGTACAGAAGAAAAATTTTGATAAGAAGAGAAAAAAAAAACAAAAATTCACAAGGAGGGAGATTTAGTAGTCATTCTAAAACAAGTTACATCCACTGGAACCAGTCGAAAACTAAATGCTCCATACAGCGGTCCAATGATAGTTATTACTGTTTTACCAAATGATCGATACGTTGTCAAAGATATGGAAAAATCTTATCGCACAAGAAAAGCATCGAACTATGAAAGGACAGTAGCCGTCGATCGCATGCGTCCCTGGTACCCGTCAGGAGGTTATTCAGATACTACCGACAACGAAAGTGGGGAGGACGGAGTCGTACTGACTTCTGACAGTGATTCTACACGGGCCTAATATATCTCGGGGCGAGATATTTGCAGGATGGCCGAACTGTCAGGGTAAGTAAATTTTATAATACGAACATAATATTATTCAATATTGAAGTTAAACTCGCATCATAAAATCTAGGCTTTAACGAAGAACGGGTCACAAGAAGAGGGCTGGAAATTAATGATGTTAATATAAACAAACCAATATCGATGCAGATATTATTTTGTAAACATTCCGTTTGGGAGTTCACGAACAATTCGGGTGTTGGCTATAATATTTTATGCTGTAGGGTGCATAGGAAATAAAGGCCAAAATCGCTTATAACGTCTTTTTTCATACCAGCTCGACTTACGTTGCGTTGGTTCCCAGTTTCTTTTATATCATTATTGAATAGAACAAAGTCGTGTTAAGTACTCTAACGAAAGTGTTGTGATCTGTTTTGTGGTTGTGGAAGTTAAAGGATAAGATCAGCAATAGCCTAGGTGAGTTTATCTCACGGGGTAGCCAATTTATATTATTTGTGTTTATTGTGGATTTGTTTATTTATTATAACTGTTTTCTTTTCTTTTACTCTCTCAACTGGTAAATAGATTTACACCTATATATATTAAATAACACATAAAACAAATAACATATTTCTGTAGTACGTCGCGAGTTGAGTGATTATTAATTATTTTGCTCAAGGGCGGCTGTGACCCAGTATACATAGTGTAGCAGTAGCGCGTAGATTAAATCATAGGGCGAATTTGCAAGAAAGCAGCGTTGTCACGTTGAAAGCCTAAAATAATGTTTTTTGACGGTATGTAATATAAAATCCTGAGCTATCTTACTTTGAAAGCCTACTTTATATGGCCGCCTCCTACTTCTAGACACCTTCTGATGTTTCTTCTTACCCTCAGAGACACATTAACCAATACGTTTGGAGAATTTATAATTTCGGCAATTTTTTCTGAAATCCTTCGTTTAAGATCATTTATATCCTCAATTGGTGTTCGATAAATGGAGTTTTTTATAAAAGGCCACAAGAAGAAATCGCAGGGTGTTAAATCGCAGGAACGAGGTGGCCATATTTGTTGCGTATTTCGGCTTATAACTCTGTTTTCAAAAAATTCACTTAAAAAATTTAAATTTTCTCTGGTTACATGAGGTGTAGCGCCATCTTGTTGGAAGTAACCTTCCCGCAATTCATCATCGTGAAGCTCATTAATAAATGTTGTCAGAATTTCTATCCGATATCTCTCAGCTGTAATTGTGCCATCAAAGTAAATTGGGCCTACTATTCTTCTAGAACTAATTGTTGCCCACACACCAACTTTTTGAGGATGAAGAGGTATTTCTACAAAAACATGCGGATTTTGCGTATTCCACATTCGCATATTTTGTGAATTAATTGTGATAAATAAAAATAAGCCTCATCGGTAAAAAATGTTTTTTCAAAAGCACCACTATTTTCTTCTTGAAAATTGTTTAAAAACCATTCACAAAAATTAAGTCTTTGAGGAACGTCATTGGGAAGGAGTTCATGAATAGCCGTAACACGATAAGGGTATAGATGCAGATCCTTTTTCAAAAGTGTTTGACATGTACTGTAGCATAAATCCGTTTGCTGAATTTGTTGAGATAAATGCCTAATAGAAGTTGAAGGATTATTTTCCATAATTTGTCGCGCTTCTTCAATAACCTCATTCGATCGTTTCATTGGTCTTCCAGCCCCTTTTTTATGTTGAACAGAACCAGTCTGACGAAATTTATCAATTAGGTATTGTGACCCAGTACGAAAATTATGAAAGGTCACCGCAACATCAGGAAACTCGGTTCGAAATTCATCAAAGCAGTCATGCATAGAGTAATTCCACACACCGCCTATTTTGTTTCCATTTCTAAAAAAACTTTCAACAATAAAAATTGTTTGTGCTTCACTAAACATTTTTACTGTAGAACTTTCAATCCGGCAACAAAGCTTCACCAAAACTTGATACGCTGAAAAATAAAAAAAAAAATAAAAAATAAAATCATATCCTGCAAATAGCACTTTATAATAGTCAAAAGACGACTCCCCGGAGAAATATTAGTTAAAGCAATAGTAACCTACCTTCAAATAACTGCAAAAATTACAAAATTTCTCCAATTTTTAAACTTTACAAATACACAAATTCAAATAAGACGTAAATGTCATAAAACAATCATGTCATCTTATCTACGCAGTACGGCCATGATGCTTTTAAAATGCATGGCCTCCCTTGAGCAAAATAATTAAAAATAACTCGTTATTATACACTGTTATCATGATAATACTCCGGACTAGTAATATTAAGTTCTTGGAGGGGTATTTTGCGAGTTGACCCTTAATACCGACGACCCGAGAAATGCTTGAATTTTGTTGTAGGTTAATGTGTTGTTTGTACAATTATAAACTATATTATTTTATTTATTGGGTTTTAAAGATATGTGAACTATGGATTACGCTAGATTGACATATCGTACTTTTGGAGAGGTGAAATATACCAAGGACCCGAAGAATTGTTTTGATATGTGATATGGTGGGGGGTTCATGTGTTTATATGACACTTACGGTCTTGTTTGTGTTGGCAATCATGTTATTATTAAAATTCCGTATTGTTCTAAACTTATGATTTTAATTTCATAATTTGTTAATTTGTTACTCAGGTATTCTTTTCTATTTATTTCCAGGTGTGTCATCTCGAGCGCTTTTCCTGACAGACGCTAAATTTTTTATTTATTGTTAAAGTAGAAATAGTAAGTTTACTCTCCGTATATTTTTCTTAGATTGTTTTATTTTTATGTTTGTTTTTATTTTCTATTTTTATTTCTTTTATTAAATTTTTTTATGAGGTTATTGCTCGGAATGTTTGTTTTACCTCTTACATAAGGTTATAAAAATATACTGCGATAGTAAAATGAATATAAAATACAATAACACATATTAATATTTTCCATCAGGTCTCATTTAGACTGCGACTTTTATCATAATCACGGTACGCTGCATTCGTTAACTCTAAAATATTCTTATAGCTGTAAAACATATTTTCAGTCTATATAGTATCTTTACCTGAAGTCTATTTATTTCACATATAGACTAAACCAAAGCAATGCTTGTTGCGTGATCGTCGATCTGCAGGTGGACACTGGACAGCGTGGTCCTTATTGGTCAATTCGGAGAGGACGGGTCGTGCTCAGCGGTACAACCTAATACAATACAGCGACAATCACGTGTATAATGCGTGATTTTATTTACGTGTAGTCTATGTGTAAGATAAATGATCTTTAGGTTCAGTGGATATTTAAAAAAAAAGCAAATCGTGATATCGAACTCTGTAATATTCTGTCTAGCTCGATACAATGTCAGCTGTCGACTTCTAAGTTACCAATATTTTTTTTGGCGTCTGCTTATTCATTCAAAAATTGTACGCCATAAATGGTATCATAGAGTGATGGCGATGGCAATGTGCTAGTTTAAGATCGGTGTGGTGGGGTTACCTTGACATAAGATGAATCCGCATCTTTTTTGAAATTTAGGTCACCGGATCCGGATCAGTACCAAGATCTGACTCACTGAACCGGATCGCAGCGAATCCTTCGTTCCCAAAATCACAACGCAAATCTGCCTGTCAGTACCTCTTCTTCTTGATCGTATTCGAGCAACACCTCCTCACATAGGAGGTGTTGATTCGACCCGGGATCAGTGCATTCAAAAGGCTTTACGCGGCGAGGGCCATCTAAAATAATTGTAATTAAACTGTATCTGTTCCGATCTCGACCTATCTACCAAAGAGTCCGAAGACAGAATAGCGTTTTTTGTGGCTATTTCGAAAGATGGCGCGGCCGTGGCTGACAGCGCCCTGTATTTCCGTAGTTGGGGATTCCCACACTTTATTTGTTTGTTTTTTTAAATTGCTGTAGTGGGTAGTTTCCAAATGCTGTCGTCATCATCAAATTTTTGCAGTCGTATACGAGGTTTGTCAAAAAATATTAATTTTGCTTATGAGTAAAGAACCTTTATTTTTGACAATTTGACAATGAATTGAAAACTACATTAAAAAAAATGGGGCTTTAATATTTTTTACAAATTTTTCTACATATTGTTGCTTGAAAACATAAAATTACTTTTAATTTTATTAATTTTAATACCGAATATTTATCTCTTTTGTTTATTCAAATTAAATACGTAATAAATGCATAGCAATAATCTATTTTGAAATTGAGAAAATACATACAAAAATAGGTTGTGTAACTAACATAACAATAACAGAAGTAAATTAAAATAAATTTTAACTTATTCCTCTAATGCCTCGACATACCCACTCTCTCTCTCTCTCTTAAAACATTTAATACTATTGTGAAATTCCCGTATTATATTCCTTATCATATCTGAAATAATTTCATGGCATCATTCTGAAATGATCCTCTCCCAAATGATCAGCATCTTAAAACGGCATTAGCTGGTAAACTTCTGTTTTAAGTGACCCCATAAGATATAATCAAGCGGGATTGGGAGATCTAGCAGGCTAGAAAAGATCTATCTATATCGGAGAATCAATTTTTCATTGAAAATACTTTCAAGGTGATATACTCTAACAGCTAATGTACGTGGCATGGGGCACCGTCTTGTTGTAACAAAAATGTTGATGTTCTTGCAAGAGTAGTCTGTTTATAAAGTTATTTAGGTGATTTTGTACAAATTGTAAGTAACAATCGGCATTCATAGATTGTCGAAAAAAAAATGATCTAATTAATCTGTTTTTGTAAATACCACACCACACCTTCGTTTCAAACAAATATTGGTAACGAGTCTTAATAATAAAGTTGGAACAACGACAATTTTGTAGCGAGAGTTCCATTTGAAGAAAATGTTGTCTTGTCGAAAAAAAGTATTCGTCGTATTAAAAATTGTCCCTCCTAACACTTGGATAAGAGAACAAAGTTCGAACCGTCTATCATAATCCCTCTCTTTCGATGTGTGAACGAAATGCGGTGTGTATGGATGGAGTTTATTTCTTTAAATATTTGCCACTGTATCTTTACTTACATTATTTTGTATCAAGGACTTTTTTGCGCAACGACATTTTTGGACATTTTACGACAGATAGCATTACTCTTGAGTCCATTTCCTCATTGGCAAACGGTTTTCGGCGTTTTTTATTAAATTTATTTTGAATACTTCAAAGTCTTTCATTTATTTACTATTTTCGCAACTGCGATTGATCAATATGTTTATTCGGATTTCTATTGTTACAATGTCGAAGCACCCCATTTTTATAAGTCGTTTTACCTACACTTACAAGTAATATGTTTTAGGTCTCTCACATACAATTTTTGCGTATGGTATGGATCGCCATGTTAAATCGACCATTTTCCAATAAATATCTCAAACGGTTAACAATGGAATAATTTTCTCTTTCTTCTCTTTCTCGACAAATTCTCACAAATTCTCAACAAATCTACAACTATTTGAGGTATCTGGTGCGATAAAGTTCGATTATACAGGGTGTTTCGGAAAAAAGTTATAAAACGTCAAATTAAAAAAAAAATGATACGGACACTGTAGCGGTCACATCACTGGGCAAAATAGATTGAAATTTTCTAATGTTGTGGAGAACGCCGACTTTCAGAACTCTATTGTTTTGTGGTATGATCAGAAAATTTTATAATTAAAATAATATTTTTTTTATCGATTGAAAATCAACCCCCTAGGGATTTAGCATTTAATAGCTTGGAAATGAAAAGTCGGCTCAAAATGCTGTGTAGACCGTTACAGATATATCAGTTTTTATGCCACGAAATCTGCCAAAAATCACGACTTTTCTGGATGTAAAACATTACCCATTTCGAATAGAGGCCTGATTCAAACATGTGTTTGTATTTGGCAAAGCTGAAATTTGCGATATGTCAAGAGTAATTTTTCTACAAATAGCCATATTTATTTCATTAAATTGGACATGCAAATGTCACTGAAATATTTCTAGTGACCTACTACTACTACTACTACTACTATGATTGCTAGTGACGTATACCTAAAGAGTGACTACTTTTCTAGTGATTTTGTGCGAGTTTTAAAATATCTATTTACGATGCGGACTCTTATTTTTTGCCCATGAGACATACAGAATTGTGTAAAAATGGGCAAAATTGATATATTATTTTGTTTAGGGTAAATAATATTTTTATCCTGCTTTAAACTGTATATTTTTAATTTATGTTGCTCAAAAGCTGCAGAATTCCGAATTTGAAAAATGCGTTTTTCTCAGATGTCTTTAGACTATTGAGCTAATTTCTATGTGCTTATTTCATACCGGATGGAAAATAAGTTAGTTGAAAATTTAGAACTATAAACCAACCGACTCTGGTGATATAATTTAATTTTTTCGTAATGTTTTGGACCGACTTTAGTGTATCGGATGTCTCAATTAACTATGTTTGACTTTAACAAAATTCATATTAAAAATGGGTAGATATATACAGAACTGTTTTTTTTTGCATATTAATAATGAAAAGGATTACCTATGGAAATATATTGGTAGAAAGGGGTCAATTTTATTTAAACACAAAAATGTACATACTTATACACAATGTCGAGAAAAGTCGTTTTTTGTAGCTCAAAGCTTCCAGCTTCGAAAAATTCGTTTTTCGTTAGTCTTCTTGGTCATTTGTGTGTGTTAGTTTTATGCAGGGCAAAAACAAATCATGGAAAATAAATAACCATTATGATAATATTTTATTGTCTTGCACTAGAACGACCGTTTTCGACCGACTTGTTTTGAGTTGAACGAAAGTTATAATAAAAATTGGAAATAATTAAGATAAACTATTCTTTTTGCATATTTTTGCATATTTATAATGATAAGGATTATCTATGCGAATTTATTGGCAGAGTAAGGCCAACGTTGTTGAAATACAAAAATTCAAATATATAGGATGTCCCAAAAAGTCGTTTTTCCTTTATGTGCCTCAAAAGCTACTTCTCAATTGTCTTGGCAATTATTGATAAAAGATAACGAAGATTTTCATACAGAATATTTCGAAACAATTTGATTTTTACTCCTTGGGTTTTCGATCCATTCCGGAATAGAAAAACAATATTTGTTTTCTGTGACGTTTCGGTTTATTTTATTATAAACCATCATCAGACTACAAGAGAGATATTTTTAATTTTGGTATTATTATTTTACATTGAAATTTTTTATTAACTATCTATTGTCTAAACATATCTTGAGTCTCTTAATGTACACTTTGTTTACACTGGTTACATTTTTATGGAGCTGTTGTTCCGCCCGTATTTAAATCGAAACTAGTTTTATTTTAATATTTTTGTGTTATCTAAGGTCTATGGTTATATACAGGGTGTAAAAGAAAGTTATGAAAAAATATAACACCATGTTTTGTCGTCTTACAATATCGAGCGATGTTACTTACTTACTTATATTTTTTAAGGTTTTTGCCAGTTTTTAGTTTACCAGCAGTGGCGTAGCCACAGAGGGGCGAAGGGGGACGGTTGCCCCCCCCCCCTTGGCCTGGTGCCCCTTTACTACTTAAATAATAATTCTTAAAAAACAAGATCGGTCTTATTTTATTTTTAGTATTTAGTAAAGAAGATCGATGGGAATATACTTAATAAAACCGGTCTCGAGAGCATCCCACCACATTATAATAATTTTTTTTATATAGCGGATTTTCACTTCGTTTGGGGCCAGACCCCCGTTCCCTAGGGAGCATACAGAAGGTCAATTCCTACGAAGTTTAGGCGTGGTCCCGAACATTTT
This sequence comes from Polydrusus tereticollis, assembly GCA_963920685.1. NCBI lineage: Eukaryota > Metazoa > Arthropoda > Insecta > Coleoptera > Curculionidae > Polydrusus > Polydrusus tereticollis. The sequence goes on from OY987335.1 coordinate 54,932,722, forward strand.
TTGCTTGAGGCGCTTTAGCTCCGCAATCTGCGCCCCACCGACAGTTCGCCCCCTCCGCCCCAAAATTAGGGTTGAGTTGAGCTAAATTACTATTAAAAATGAAAGAATATAAAAAGCTGTTTTATTATTAACTTTTTAAAACATAAAATTACAGAGTGTTGTCAATAACTTCAAGTGATAGATAAATAAGCTATTTAGAAAAAAAAATATATATTACTTCCCTCATTAATATTGAATTATTGTTTTGTAATAAACGGTTCGGAGGCATTTGTTTTTGTATACAATTATTTTATACTATTCGGTACCTAACTTTTATTGGGGTTTTGAAAATAAAAAAATTCAATATTTTATCAAATATTTTGATTATTTCGGGTTTGTTCAGGTAAAGTGATATATGTATTTCTGGTACCCAGTTAAATTCATGTTAACAATCGGAAAATAAAAAGATCTCGTGTTTTGTTTGCTTTATAAAATATAGAATAGCAAAGTGTAAATGAGTGAAGTGATATATACCGGGAAGTTTTTGACAGTCTCTAGTTTTACGAGACTTTAAAAAATCGCCAAAATTAAAAGAAGGCGTTCTTAGATAAACTAACGAAATATTTGCATGTAAAATTTTTCGTATCGTTTTTTACTGACTTTAGTGTACCGGGTATCTTAAATTATACTTAAGTTTAGCAAAATTCATAATATAAATCGGAAAATATGAAGAACTGGTTTTCTTTGCATATTTTATAATGAAAAAGAATATCTATGAAAATTTATTGGTAGCGAGTGGCCAACTCTATTAAAATATGAAAATTTACATATAAAGGATGTCCCAAAAAGGCGTTTTTGTAGCTCAAAATTTACAGGTTTGAAAAGTCCTTTAATAAAAAGAATTATTTGTGGAAATTTATTGGTAGAGAAAAGCCAATTCTGTTGAAATGCGAAATTCACATATACAGGATGTCACAAAAAGGCGTTTTTAATTTATGTAGCTCAAGTTGTCCAGGTTTTCGGCTTACTTCTGTGTATTGATTTTATACAGGGTTAAAAAAAAGACATATAAAAATTAAAAACTCTTAACCAAGCCAATTTTTCATAATAATAAATTTCTGGCCTTACACTATACAGGGTGTCCCGAAATTAGGTGGCTAAAGGAAAACAGTGGAATCTGCATCGGAAAATAATACTAATTTGCTTAATAAACAAGTATCGGAAATTGCCCCCTAAGGGAGCTACGGCCCCCTAATAGGGAACCAATGAAGATGGTATTTTTCAGATTATTCCCAAACAGTTGAACATAGAAACATGAATTTTTGGTATTTTAGTAACTTTTATATGCCAAATCTAGATCTAAAATCAAAACTGTCAAAATTTAATCATAGGCGTAGCATTTGGGAGGGGGGGGGGGTTGAGGAACAGAAACAAACGTAACTTTCTTTTAAGTTAATGTTTTTCATTTTTTTTCTAGAATTATGAAAGTTTAGGGCTTTCTGGCAAAAAAAAGGTACTTTTGATATACTTCGCTCCATTTATAAAAAAAGAAGTTCTTCTGTTTACCAAGGAACGATCACATTTTCATTAAAACTAAGTAGTAGGCCTTGAAACAAAATTGACATGTTTGTTATTTGCCAGCTTGACATTTATTATGATAGTTTATTCGAACTTTTCTGGTATAATTGTGGTTAATTTTTTTAATATGTAGCGTTTCTCGAATAACGAATTAGCTGATATTCATTTTATTTACGGATATTGCAATGGTAATGCACGTGCCGCTGTAAGTGAGTAGCAAAGACGGTTTCCGAGAAGAAGACTGCCACATCGAATAGTATTTAGCCGTGTCCATAGAAATTTAGTAGAAAATGGATCATTTAGGCGTTCCCAGGGACAAGGCCGGCCTATGGGAAATTATGATCTCGAGGGAGCGCTAAATAGAATTGAAGAAAATCCTCAAATAGCATTGGTAAATATTATCAATATCCCCAAGTCAATTGTAAGTATCTAATATTTATTAAAATTGTTTTCACAGATAACAGATAGTAGGGCGTGAATTGTTTAAAAATATCTTTTAGCTTGGAAGAATGACCCAAATGCAGGGACTGCATTCGTTTCATTATCAAAGAGTACATGATTTAAGAGCCGAAGATTTTCAACCGCGTGTAGAATTTTGCCAATGAATTTCCAACCACCAAAATACGTTGAGAAAAGATTTAGGGTCGGATCAAGCAACCTTTTCAAGAGGCAAGGCATTTAATAGCCCTAATACTCATTTTTGGCCTCAAGACAATCCGAATGTGGTTCGAAGGACTAACTACCAACATAGGTTTTCTTTCAATGTACGGGCAGGGATCATAGGAGATGTTTTAATAGGTACTCGGTTAGAGATGTTCTTCCAGCACGATGGGGCGCCATTCCACTTTTGCCAGCTTGTAAGAAACTGGCTAAATGAAAAATTTCTTCAATAGGTCGATAGGTAGAGGTGGTCCAATAACAATAAACTGGCCAGCTCGATCGCCTGATATAAATCCTTTAGATTATTATCTGTAGGGCAATATGTGCAATTTAGTTTATGCCACAGAAGTATATAGCTCAGAAGAGCTTTTAAGACGAATTCAGGCAGCTGGAAATCGAATTAAAGAAAACCGGTTCGAAATTGTTCGTACTACTCAAAATATTAGGGAACGGCCCAGACTGTGTATTCAACAAAATGGAAATTTTTACTCAAGTAAATGAGTGTTGTTGTTGACTTCAAAAAATTCATAATTTTAATTTGATCCGTGTTTGCTAAACAATGTTATCGTTAAGGACTTTTTTTTCAGAAATGGTGCATCTGAGCGAAGTATATCAAGAGTACCTTTTTTGCCAGAAATCCCTAAACTTTCATAATTCTAGAAAAAAAATGCAAAACATTACCTTAGAAAAAAGTTACTTTAGTTTTTGTTCCTCAACCCCCCTTAATGTTACGCCTATGATTAAATTTTGATAGTTTTGATTTTGGATCTAGATTCAGCATATAAAAGTCACTAAAATACCAAAAATTCATGTTTCTATGTTCAACTGCTAGGGAATAATCTGAAAAATACCATCCTTTTTCTCCCTTAGGGGGCAATTGCCGATACTTGTTTATTAAACAAATTAGTATTATTTTCTGATGCAGATTCCACTGTCTTTCTTTGGACACCTAGTTTCGGGACACCCTGTATAGTGATGTTAAATTAATATTTAGTATGGCTTTTGAATATTATTGGTTTGTTTAGGGACAGCGATTTTTCTTAGGGTTTCTGCTTATTAATAAACAGTTAATAAAACTAATTTTAAGACTTAATTATGTGATGCAGAATTTTTGGTTGTGTAGGTTCTTCATAGTTTTATATAACTTTCTTGAGTCATTGCTATGTTTTCATCTCAAATATTTCTTAAGGTTCTTGACCGGCTTTAGTTTACTCGGTGTCAAATTATAATTGAACTTAGCTAAATTGATATTACAAATCGGAAAACACAAGGAACTGATTTTTTTGTTAGCCTTCTAAAACATAGAAAAACTTTGAATAAAAAAGTATTTATCTGAAAAAATTAGAATTAACCATAAGTAGGAACGTTATACAAAACTCGCCCTGACATATGTAAACATAAGTTGCGCACAAAAATAAAAATCCAAATTTAATTATTTAAAAGTTAATTAGACTGCTAAATTTAAGATTAAAATGATAATTAAATACATAATTGACACCAATACTTTCAATAGCTATATATTCAAACTGTACATGGCTGTAGGCCTCGCATAATTAATCAAATACCTAAACAAAAAATTGATTACTTTATTCTAATGTTTTAAAATATTCGCATATTCTAATAAAATTCATTTATAACAATTCGAAAATAATACGCGCTTGGGGATAACGCATAAAGTGCTTGGCCGTCGTAGGCCTCGCGCAGTTACGCCAAATAATTAACAAAGCGTGGCCTATGACAATTCTTATTTGACTAAAAACCCGATTATTTCCAAATCATAGTCCGCACGAGTATGGAAAAAGAATTATCACTTATGTTAGTAATGTTTTATTTTATTTATTAATTTAGTAATCTTTAATTTATTCGAATTTTTGAATTCCCTTCATGTTTGATCGCAGAGGGAACCCGATTGTATCCACTAATTAAAAACAAGTGCTGCTTTTTCATGCGTTCTATAGTATTCTCCCACAATTAAAACAATTTTAATCATCTCTTCAAAGTTAATAACGGTGTCATTTCTATGTATTCCAATGCGTTTTGACGTTAACTGTGGAACATTTAAAACACATAACAAGTACATTTTTATTGTTATTGCAGAGATAAGTTTCGAAATAGTTAAGAAAAAGTCGTTTTTTAACGCAAATTACTCTTATTTCATATTTGAATATAGTTTTTAATTCTTTTAACATTTCTTTTAGAAATTTTCGATATTGTCAAAAATAAAGGCACTTTACTCTTGAGCAAACGTCATATTTTTTCACAGACCTCGTATATTTGATATCTGTTTATTTCATTTTAGGTTTAGACCATTTTAGATCAGATTAGAACTTTTTATGAACAATAATTTTTTTCTTAAATTGAATAATAAAAAAGTTTTTCATATGGTTCCAATTTAAGTACACACACTGTTTATAAAGCTATTAATTCCCTTACAATATATTTCCAAGTTCACTCGTATTCTTTAGTGATAACTAAAAATCCATATTTATTATCCCAACATTTAGAGTACATTTGGCTAGCCTGGAACAGAAATGATCCAAGAGACATTTTTTCTCAAATAAAGATAATGGCATTTTTGAACCTTAAAAACAGTATTTCACCTAATGCAGAAAAGATCCAAATGACTTAGCTCGTATGCTTTATGCAATTATATTTAAAGCACTTCTGTATTTTAATGTTTTAATGAAAAATGTTTTGCAGAACTGATCCAGTTCACGGGTGGTTACTTGAATTACTTTAATAGTTTTAAATGGATAGAGCAGAAATGATCTAAAGATTTTCGTCACTTGGATCACTTCAATTATTTAAGATTGTTAGTGCATAAATGATCTATGTGACAATGCTGTGTCAGTTGGATTCATTTATCATTATTTTATTGAAAAATAAAAATAATAATATTCCGTGTCATATTAGTCAAATAGTCTATTATGATACGCATTATTTTTCGGGCCAGTAACCAAAACAAGTTAAAAATATACAACGTAGACGACAGCATGACTTTATTTCTGAATGCATTCTTTCTAATATTAAAGTGATTTTTGAACGCACTACTTTATAGATTTCGCGACGGATGCCACAAGGGAGTGCCTAAAGTAAAGCGATCATGTTTTGTGAATCATACGCTGATCAGCTGTAAGTAGCCGTTGGTGTTTTTGTTTGCAATATTTTATTGAATCTTGTGTACTCAGTAAAAATGCGTCTTTCTCGGAGTCAAAAAATTCTCCAAGCGGCATTACAGATTAAACAACGACCAAGCAATGAACAAAATGACGATACCATAATAACATTTGCCGGTAAGTTTATTTATTTTTTAAACTGTTACGTTTACGCATTGAAATGGGAAATTGATAATAATAATACCAATAAAAATAATAATATTCATATAATATTACACATACTTCCCTTTCAAACATTAAAAAAACTTCTTTAATGTTAAAATATTTACATTTTAGAATCATTTAGATCACTTCTGTTCTGGTCAATGAAGTCAAAAATTAAGATTGTAAAGTAGTTAGAGCCAAAAAATGGCAACTTGGATCACTTCAGCTTTAGGCTTAGATTAAACTGGACACATTTTTTTATGTTAAATAGAGCATAAAATGTCACTTGGATTACTTCTGTTTAAACATTTTTACAGTTGCACAATAAAATTGATCATAAAATAATAAAATAAATATTTTTTTAGTTATCTGTATAAAGAACTATTTTAGATAATTTGGCAGTTAGTAAAGAACCAGGCACATAATACATTAAAAAGTGCTATATACACAAAAAAATTTTATCCCAGTTATCGAGTCGAGAAGTACAATTTATTAAAAAATTTGGCTATTTTACCCGAACCACTTTTCATTGTAATTTGTGATTGGTCCTTTAAGTAAAAACAACTTTTTTTACAGCTGAAGAAGTTTGTAATGACAATGCTGAAAATGCTTCTACTGGGCAAGCGCATATCTCCACTGAGCATTCCTTCGCCGAAAAAACACGATTTTATTCGTTGTCAGAGGCCGGGTCACCTCGGTCAGATCCGTACGCTGATTCTAATGCTTCCGAAAATGACGATGTAGGAGATGGTGAAATTGTTGAACCTGAACGAGAAGAAAGTGAGGAAGCTGTGATTCAAAATATGGGTTAAACAAACGAAATTTTAAAACGTAAACGACGTGATGAGAGCACATGGGCTAGGAACGTGATAAAAAGGAACAGGAATCGAGGTGAAGAATATGTTAATTACAGAGGAAACCGTGTTCCACCTAAAACCTTCACGCCGGTTTTGTGTAATTGCCGAAAAAAATGCAGCGACAAAGTTTTACCAGAAATACAAAATATTATTCATTCGCAATTGTATGCATTAGACTGGAATGGTCAAACAGCTTGGATTTGCACAACTGTGAAGATAACAGCTCCGAAACGACCAAAGAAAAGAAGAAACCAGACACCAAGCCATAAACAACATAGCCGAACTTTTTCTCTCAACCAGTCTCAGGTTTGCAAATCATTTTTCCTGAAAGTAATTCAGATATCCAACAAAAGATTGGATTACGCCTTAAACAAAAAGAGACACCCGGATACTTCAATGCCACTACCAGATAATAGGGGCCAAGGACCTTCAGGCAATAAGATTAAAGATGAAGTAAAGAACTTTATTAAACATCACATAGAAAGTTTCCCGCGCTACATGAGTCATTATGGGGATCGAACTTCTCGCCAATATCTAGCACCCAACTTAAATTTGCATAAGCTTTATGCACTTTACAAAGAGAAATGCCAAGAAATTGGTAATATTCCAGCAAAAAAAAAGTTTCTACGAGTCAATATTCCGCACATACAAGTTATATTTTTACATCCCAAAAAAGGATACATGTAAGTCCTGTGATATTTTCCGTGTGCAAATTCAAAATGAAATTGATGCTGAAAGACTATTGTAGATTAAACAAGAACAAAACGATCATCACCTTCTGGCCGCTAAAGCTAGAGATTTATTAAATAGCTACGAACAAATTTCCCTCGCAAATAACAGTACTTCATGTTTAATGACTTTCGATTTACAACGTACCCTTCCAACCCCACTGGTACAAACTGGAGAAGTTTACTATCTAAAGCAACTGCAGACTTTCAATTTTGGAATTCATCTTTATTTATCAGTTGGCGAAGTAATAACAATGAATATGTGGTATGAGACCACTGGAGGTAGAGGATCTCAAGAAGTCATATCTTGTCTTTATTATAACTTACAAAATGTTATACCTGCAAACATAAACACTATATATACTTTTAGTGATTCGTGCTCTGGACAAAACAGAAATTGGAATATGTTCCACTTTATGATGTTTGTAGTAAATTTCTTCCCAAATTTATCTGAAATAATAGTATGTTATTTGGTAAGCGGACACTCATTTCTCCCAAACGATTCTGATTTTTCTGATATCACAAAAGCGCAAAAGAAGAAGGAATTTATTTATACCCCAGAACAATGGATGTCACTTGTAGAGCATTGTAGAAAAAAAATCCATATACTGTTAATAATATGGTTGGAAAATTCATTGACTGTAATGATCTTTCTAAAGACATGGCTAAAGGTGGACAAAGTAGTAATGGAAATCGTGTGCTAATTTCTAAAATGAAAAAAATTAATTTGTTAAAGGTGATAGCAAAATGTACTTTAATAGCAATTACTCCGACAGTTACGATAGTTTGGAGTTAAACAAGTCCAACGATAAATCATTTTTCGAAACATTATCGTATTTTAATCCATCCGAAGGAAACAATTCAAAATCGATTACTCATGTTAAAATGCAAGACCCCAAAAAGATGCTTAAATATGTACCGCCAATTTATCATCAGTTTTACCTAAATTTTCCTCATCTTAACCATAGAGGTGATGCCTAAGGAGATAACAATATTTTTCCAAATTTATTGGGAGATGAAGAGGAAGAAAATGACTAATAATTTGATTAGGTATTAGGAATACAAGAAAATATTTTTTTTTAGTTCTATTTACTTTTAAACTTAATGTTTATTGTTATTTGAGAAATATATCCCTAAATAATATTAGTTACAGCTTTTTATTTAAGTGTTTGTTTTTGATATACGGGATTTTTTTTTAATTTTACATTTTGGGACACCCCTCATATTTAGTAGTAGTTTATCAAAGAGAAAAACATATGTTTTTTTTTTAGTTTTTTACGTAGAATCCAGTGACCTACACAGATTTTTCTACGTTCAATGGCTTCCGAGAAAAAAAACAAACTTGCTTTTTTTTTAAATATATATTTTTTAATAATACAATTTAGTTTATAATATGCTTCTCAGAAATAAATAATACCTCATTTTTATTTTTAATATTAAGCACGAAATTTACGTTTTATTAAAAAGTATACATTTTTTGTTAGTAGGTTAGTTACAAGTAAAACCTCTTATGGCGTGTGGGTGGGGTCGGATAGAAATAAGTCATGTGGCGAAGAGCTGATTTTAATTATTGCTGATACTTTAATTAACTGATGCATTGATGCGGTCACGAAAAATTGTCATATATTATTCATGATGATCGATAGAAGTTGAAAATTATGTATCATATGAATAGAGGCGGTAATAGTGCAAATATTTAAATGGCATATCGTAAATGGGATTTTTATGAACGCAAGGCAGGTGCGAAAACAGCGTCCGATATTTGGGCTTTAAGCACCAATAGCAATCTGAAAAAACTAAGACTTGTTTATTTATTGGATTTAAAAATAGTACCTATTGTGAAAATAAAGAGAAGGATGCCACTTAGTTTACTATGGCTGATATAAGCGATATTAGACTATCATAATTCCAAAGTATTTTCATATGAAAGGTGGAATTTTGATTTTTCAAAAAAGCTCTATGCAGTGGTATACTATACATTATATACAAATTTCTAGGTTAGTTACTATGGGTAAGGAATTGCAGTTCCGATGATGCATTTCGTTGAGTAACTCAATAATCCTGTTTTTATAGTTCATTGTAGCCATCAACCGGAAACTGTGAAATCATCTAAGGTGGGTATGAAACTACAATTTCTAACATCAAAAGACAATTTTCATAGAGATACAAAAGTTTATACATTATGTTTATGTAACTTATCGTACATAAATAAGTAGACGATTAAAATAGGTGCGAACTGTATTTTAGTGAACGAAACATAAAAATTATGACAAATGAAATAGAGTTAGAAAAAGGTTCCTTACCGAATTGGCGGTTTTCGATAAATATCCCGAACCTTACGAATACATTTTACGACGAAACGAATACAAGGAAATCCTTCACTAACAAGCGAACGATTTTAATCTATGATTTTTACTTTCGTATCTATTTTACACTTGTTTTTTCTATATTACCAGGCAAAAACCAAACCCAGTGACGCGTTAAATAATTCTATAACTTTAATAGAAAGCAGTTTGAGTAAATAAGTAAGTTTGTTAAACGCAAGTTTTAACACATTAGTTATTCACTACTCGTTTCTTAGTTATAATATTTTAAGTGCCGGTACTTTTCGCACTGATTAACTCATTTGATAGAGGATTAAAACAATCAGGGTTTTGAGTGTGTCAATGTCAATATAAATTTGAAAGTTTTGGCATATTAGAGACCATAATTATTTTAATCGTCTATCAAATGAGTTAATCAGTGCCAAAAGTACCGGCACGAAATGGTTCAGTTACTAATAAATCTATGTTTTAAAGAATATCTATTGTTAAGGTTATTAGATTCAGTAAAATGTGTAGCTACTAACAAATTTATATTTTAAATAGTTTTAGATAGGACAATTAGTTGTACTAACTTGTAATTTAAAACCATTTACTTTTTAGAAATAAGTAAAATCATATAGTAGTTTTTGATTATTTCATTTTTTTATTCCCAACCAATTTAATTATTGAGGAAATAAGTCTGATATTGTCTCAATACTAAATGTAGTTTATAAAATATTTGAAGAAAATACATTAAAATTATGGTAAAGAGTGTACATGTGTCACTTCATTAAATTATAAGGTTAGGCCTAAAGTAATTGATTAAAATAATAAGACAAATACCTAATAAATGAGTTTATTATTATAAAAGCATTACAAGCCTTAAGAAGTCAACGTATGTAATTGTTATAACAATAAAATTATTATGCGGCAGTATATACAGTATTGTCAAAAATTCATAGGGAATACGTGGGTGATTTGGGAGAACTTGTTCACTAAAATCATTAGTTTTCTTTTCTAGGCGGGTAAGCATGTCATATAGTTGGAGTATTATGGTTGTATTAAGCATAGAAGTTACTTTATAACCGAGCTCATAAACTTCCATCAGAACATATTCCTTGTTGACAACATTAGGAGCATTTGTTTGTTTGGCAATGTTTGTTAGTGATTTCCCTAAAAAATCAACCACTCCATCAGAAGGTTTTTAACCAACAATCGCAAAATACATTACCTCTCAATCTGTAGCGCCCACATTTGTCAATTGTGTTCTTAAACCAAACTGAAGGGTTAGGCATTAGGTAAGATATTTTCAAAAATATGCTATAGGCTAAAAAAAATTATTGAACCAAATAATATGCAGTAAATAACAACTTTATTACGAAATTTATTTATTAAAAATCTTATCTTTCAGATGACCTCCTTGCGCCTTCATGCATTTTTGTAATCTTTGTCTAAAGTTTTGCATAACGCTTTACAACATGTCTGCTCCGATATTATTTATTTCTTCCGAAATACGAATTTTTAGTTCCTGGATTATATGGGGACGCTTCTTGTAAACTTTTTCCTTTAGATATCCCTAGAGGAAAAAATCCGTAGCCGTCAAACCTTCATATTAAGCGATCGGGTAGTGGTATTTCATAAAGCTGTTTTCGATCTACCTCGGACCAGTAACGATAATTTTATTTGTTGATATACCCGGTTAAATGGAAGTTAGCTAGGTGTGACATCATCAAAAAGTGTAACTGTTTTTTTCCATAACCTGCAGAAATTGTCTACAGAAAGCAACACGAACGGGTTTATCTGCATCGTTTAACTTCTAAACCACTTGCATTTTATATGGGTGAAAATCCAAATCCAAATGCAGGATTCTTCAGAAAGTTCTATTGCCATCAATGTACAATTATGTTTTGGTGCAGATCGTTTCGGACTTCTCAGTACAGCTTATCTTAGCCTATCGATATTTTTGGGTGTTCTGACTATATCGTAAGTGAGTCAACGATTGCGCAAGTTGTTTTATGCTTTGAAGATAAGACTTATCGATACTAAGCTTTTGCGTTAAGGTATGGTTGGATATTCTGCACATTTTAAAAATATTTGGAGTTGTACAGGGTGCGCTTAAAAAGTAGTGTATTTGAATAGATTTTTGATTTATACGTATAATTTCATAAGTTTTTCTTTATAGGTTAGTTCAGGTTAGGTTGAATATACGGAAAAGTTATAGTTTTCAAGGTAATTCGACTTTAAATAAAAATTTTCCATTTGTAATCAAAATCATCTATTTGTTATCAAAATACTGCTTAAATTTTTATTCCAAGCGATTCATAATTTGTGTCCTGGATGAAATAAGTCAGAAAAACATCCTCACTATAAAGGATTTGACATCTTCTTTTCTTTCTAGTCCCAAAGTCAGCAAACTTCAAATTGAATTATGCCACTATTATTAAATGAAACACCCCGTATATTTTTCGGTCGTCTTATAGCTCGCCAAAAATTCTTTTGTGAATAATGTCCTATCCCTATCTCTAATAGTTTTTAAAATATATTGATTTTTCGGGATTTCTTGTTCTCGTTTTAGCATTTTTGGTAATGGATCTTCGTAGCCATGGAAAACAAATGAAACTAATATTGGTGCATGACATTAAGAATGGTGTGGATTTAAAGTTAAGCGTTTTAACTGTAAATTTGATTGTCCAGTTATACCTAAAATAAATTTTTCAAAGTTTTAATTAGTTAATCAATATGTTTGGGAAACACGTTTTCTAAAATGTTTTCTCTCGACCAAAAAGGGCAATTACGTCGTGTGTGTTTGAGTATGCAACGAGCCTGCATATCATAATTCTTTCTTCCGTACGAGAATTGCAGACTTTCCGACGGCAGTGATTAGTGTGAAAATAATACAGGGTGAAATTGATGTAAACATCAAAAAGTTACCAAATCGTGGAATAAACGAAACATGTTAAAGTAATAATGTGTTTTAATAAATCCGGCAATATTTGAGCCATCTGTTTACTGTCGGAAATACAGGAATATGTGAAGGCGGGTCAGAACACGTCGCCCCACCACTATATGTTTTTTGTTTTGTGTGAGACAGATAAAAATGGTCTTTTAGCCGGAAGATTATACGGGACGAAATATACTGAGCGGAAAATACCCAGTTATCGGAGTTTTCAAATATTAATGGAAGGAATGGAGTTTAAGTCAACGGCAAACCGAACAACGCATAAGTATTAATACCACCAGTATCATATTGAGTTACATCAGGAATTTCACGATAAAGATTTTTAAAGGCACATAACTTAGTGACTGGTTACGTGCTAAAATTGATGAACCAATTTTTTTAAAAGATTTATAATGTACTCAGATGATGCTACATTTAGAAGTAATGGTTCTGTCAATAGACACAATATGCATTATTATGCAACGGAGAACCCACACCGGGTGCGTGAAGTTCAAAAGCAAAACCATTGGTCGGGGTAATGTGTGGTGCGGCATACTTCACAACGGAATTGTAGGGCCATATTTGTTTAATAAATATTTAAATGGACCCACTTATTTATTTTTTTTGCAACAGGAGTTGCGAAGACTATTAGCGAAAGTAGACTTTGCTTAACGTCAAAATATGTTGCTCCAACAAGATGATGCTCCGCCCCCACACTTCAGCAATATTCCCAAAGATGGATTGGCCGCGGAGGTTCTGTCGCATGTCCCCCAAGTTCTCGTGTACTTACCCCGTTAGATGTTTTTCTGTAAGGTAAGATCAAAGATAGGGTATTTGTGACACCACCCACGACCAGACCGAACATGGAGAATATGATTCGGGACATATATCAATGTGTATTGAACAAGAAGGATATCTATTCGAAAATTTATTAAGAAGAAACTGATTTCTTTTTTTTTTCTTGAGAAGGGTTAAAGTTACAAAAATAGTGTGTTCATTATGGTTTAGTGTAACTGTAAAAATATCCATGTTTGTAACCTACAGGTATTTACTTATATCGCAAAAGTAAATGACCATTATTTACTTTAAAATTCCGAAAAATCAAAATACTACTATTAGAGATAGGGATAGGACATTCTTCATAAAATTTGAAGAGTTTCTTACGAGCAATAAGAGGGCATAAGAATATAAAGGATGTTGTATTTAATAAAAGTGGCATTTTTCAATTTGTAGTTTGGTGACTTTCGACCTAGAAAGAAAACACCCTGTAAATGAAATATCAAATACTTTATAGTGGACATGTTTGTCTGACTTACTTTACTTAGAATACAAATTATAAATCGCTTGGAATCAAAATTTAAGTAATATTTTCATAACAAACAGTAGATTGCAAGTGGATAATTTTCATTAAAGTCCAATTATCTCGAAAACTATTTTTCGTATATTAAACCTATAATGAAAAACTTACGAAATTACACGTAGAATTCAAAATGGCTAAAAATGGCAAATATTTGAAATATGAACGTTTACGTTGCGAAGTTATTTATTGATAAAATTATATACCTTTTTCTGTATTAAAAACAAACTTAAAGTAGCAAATTTATTTATATAAAAATCTCCTAATAGTTAGTCATTGGCCCATCTCCCTCTAATACTTGATAAATAGAAACTTCTAGTTAATTCTGGATCATCGCTCTGTTCATCCCAGATTATTTATATTGCATTTACGAGACGACATTCTATTTTCAGGTTGAAAGTTTACATCATATATTTTATTTATCAATAGGCCCCAAATATAGTCAATAACATTAAGGTCTAGGCTCTCCACAGGCCATAACATTGTCTCTATATTATTAGCCTAATTTTTTTGGCTGCTACACAATTTTTTAATGCACAATTTGTTATCCTGCAGCATTCCGTAATTCTTGATCTTGAAAACTTAGTTCTCTCTATAGCAACCCGTGCTATTTGGAATGGGCTCTCCTGTAAATATTGGATCAGGGCGTTATCGTCGTCTTTCGGTAAAATTCTTGTTTTGCCCGCTGTTTTCTCTTTTTCACCTATGATTCATTTTTAGTATTGAGTTTTTGCTTGTATGCATTATGTTAGCAACGTCTCTAATAGGTACCCCTTCTTGTATATAAGCAATGGTTTTTCCTCTCTGAACGAAATTATTTTGTAGCTTATTGCTTTCGACTATGAGTTTGATTGATAGCCAATGTCAATGACAAAAATTAATAACCTATTTCAACCAGCCTGATTTACAAGATGTTAGAATCGGTATACAACACTACATTGAACATAACTGTTCACCACCACTAAAATTTCATGCAACGTTCCCTTTATTCTCAAAACCTCTAACCCACCTCATTACGGTTTGTCTTGTTGGAATTCTTCCGTGTCTTTTTACATTAAACTTGCAACGAAAATTTCTTTGCGCCTGCACAACTGAATCACTTTGTATAAACTGTGTTACGACAAAAATATGCTGATCTGCAGGAAATTTGTCCATGACCTATTGAGTTGCAAATGTTGATGCAGACAAATGTGTCAGTAGAATATGTCAAGAACAAATAGTAATTTCATAGCAACCTATTAAAAATAGGTGATACTTGAAGCCTAGTTTAGTTGAGTTTCGAATCCCATCGAATATTGCTAATTATTTTAGTAAATATCCACGAGAACAATGGATAACGGTAGCTGAATCGTATATCAATTATTCATATGTTCAGACCAATTTCGTTCGGTAGATTTGGTATATGGACAAGGAATTCTTAGAGATCTTCGTGAAATATTTCAGCACAAAATGATCCAGGTTCATTGAGCCATACAAGTATTTTGATATAAGTGCGCTCCCAAATGACCAACATTTGATATTTTACTATCACCACAAAGTACGTTCCCCCCAAATAAGTTAAAGTACATTTGCCACATGATTTATTCATAGTATTTACAAATTCATCTGAAATGGTTATGACAATAGCTCACCCAAGACATGTATCATTTATCCTATTTTTTAAATTATGTAAATTTTTCCCATTTTTTAATGGTGTCGGGTTTCGCTTTCAATTCAAATTCAACTTCTTTGTTGAGGATATTATTAATTTCATTTCATTTTGGCAAATATCCACAATTATTGGAAATTGTTAAAAGTTAACTATCTTGAAGTATGACACTTTTAGAATACGCTACACAAATCACAATATTTTATAAGTACTTACGCCTATATCTGGTTAATACTATGAATTTCTATCCTTCGGAGGCTACACTCATATAAAATAACTGTTTTACATGTAACAGCTCAAAGTCAAAGTCACCCCAATATCAAGGTCAAATAAAATGTCGTGCACGTGCGCATGGTTGAGATCCTCGGTCTCAGGATCAAGGGCAACCAGTGCAAAGTCAAAATCGGCTGAAGTCAAGCACAGAGTCAACATAATACACAAGGCCAAGATTAGGCAAGGTTAAATAAACTATCATGTACGTGCACGGTCTCACAATCAAGGTCAAACACCTCATAGGCAAAGTCAGCCCAATGTGAAGCTCAAGGTCAAAATAATGTAAAACATCAAGATTAATCAAGGCCAAATAAATTATAGTGCACACGGGAAGGCCGATGACCTCGGTCTCAAGGTCATGGGTTGGGGTCAAGTGCAATGTCTAACTTAAGTTCAAATAAACTATTGAACAATTGTGCTAAGTCGATGACCTCGGTATCATGGTGTTACGGTAATACATGAGTGAGGAAAATAATTTCGGTGTCAAGGTTAAGGTTAGTTCAAGTTAAGGACCTTGTGGCGTCACAGGGGAGGTAAGGGGTAAGGTAAGGGTAGGAACTTCGTTAAGGTCAATGCAAATGCCCCTCCTTTGTCTCAAGGTCAAGGGTTGTGGGGTGAGGAAAGGAAGAGGAAGCTCGTCAAAGTCAACGCCATAATATCACAGGTGTGCAGTGGCATGTTCAAGTTTAAGGTCCAAATTAAGGTCAAGGAAAGTGTAGGTGGTGAAGTGTTATTCCATTTGTGCATTACTTAAATTCTATTCTGTGTTTGTTTCTAAACATTTTGTATTTGTGGAAGCATATTATTGTGCGTAACCAAATAGTTAATAAAACATGTTCTGCATAAACATAGACGATCGACACTTACTATTAAAAATGAAGATCCCAGCAATAATGCCTTATGGCGATTGTCAGTAATAGAACTTGGCATCTGCAATAAAAGCTGATACCTTATAGATACTGGATCCCATTGATGGACTATCGTTCCTATCTGGGTCAATCCATCCGATGTGTATATCTGAAATGAAATAAAATTACTGTAGTTGGGTACGTTTAACCCGAGAGTATATTTGGTACATGAGCATAATAAAATATAATTTTTTAACGGCTTTATTGACAATAATTCTTTTGGCATGGCATTGGGTTTATCTTATAATTTAATAAGATGGTGTAATTGAAGTTTCAATTATAATTTATATTTCTTATACTGGAATTAATATTTTACTTGAAATCATATTAGGATTGAAAATTGTACTTTTCTGCAATTTAAAATTTTATTGGAAGATAATTTATTGAAATTTATATAATCAGAAATTATGTGATTGTTTGGAATTTAAGCATGAGTCTTCAACCTTTGAATTAAAGCTATAAGTAATATATTGTTTAACTATTCTAGAAAAACAAATATCGTTTTACTTTGAACGTCTCGTATATTTTTTTTTAATTGCTGAGGCATACGTAATAATATACCCTTAAGAAGGTCTACATTTTAGGTTCAAAAAAAAAATTTGTTTAATATATTACTATATATTAATAATATATATAAACTAGTTTATTTACCCTATGACGCGTCCAACGAAGTATGTATTACCTCAATAATGAGATAGATACTACCTGTCACTAAATCGACTTCCGATATACTTTTTTTTCTAAACCGTTAAAAGGGCGTTAATAATTGTAACTAGGTTATGTAATATATCTAACAATATTTTTCCATTATCTAAACTGTTTAGTAAACATTTTTCAAAGTGATTTTTCCCAAATTACAAAACTGGCGCAGTCGGTAGGATTGTCCTGTACAGACAAGTGAATCATAGTACCGTATTGACTGTATGGATAGTGAATTTCGAAACATAGTGCCGTACTGACTATATGGATAGTGGTTTAAAAAACTGGTGATTTTCAAATCTTTAACGAGACTCGAGACTCAACTGTGTTCAAGAAGAAACCGTATATTTCTTTTTTGACACACCGGGCCTTATTTTTGGAACTTCAACTGCACATCCATAAGTGGGGTACAGCAAATCATTCAACGGAATGGATATCTCTTGTTTGACTTTAGTTAAAAAAGAAGAAAAGAAGAAACTTTGACGCATAGTAAGAAATAACCATTGTTTCATTTTTTGATTATTGTTTGATTGCATTTCTCTCATTTATAATAATTCCCTTTTTAATTTACCCTTAAAAGTGTAGAATTTTTTTTCTCTATATTTATGTTTACTTAGTGTTTAATATTTAGCGGTCTAAACAAATCGGCTAAAAAAAAATAAAAAGTTTAAGTAAAAGGTTAGAGATTTAGGCAACATTAGTTTAGAATCTGAAAGCGATAAATTTTTAGAAAAGTCTACTTTTGATTATCCAATCAACGCATCTAATTTTGACATTGAATCTAATACTAACCTTCCCAATATTAACTTATCACTAAACATTACAGTAGATACTACTAATTACCAACAGCTAAGACTTTTTCTAGATATAATGCCACAGTTTGAAACTGCCCTTGTGAGCTAAATAATTTTATCGTAGCATGTGATAATACTTTTAATAATTTTAGAAATCAGAATGAAAATACCTGCCTCATCAAATCCAAACAGGCGTAAGATTGAAAAACCTACATCTACCGGGTGTTGCATCGTCGAGCGGGACATAGGAAATCCCATGTAATTTTAAATGGGGTCAATTATTGGCTTCCCTAATTATTTTAGAGAAAAATTCTATTTAGGTTTATTAAAGAGCATTTAAACCCACATTTAAAAGAATAACTTTAGATATTTTTGATGAGCCCGTTTACGGGTTATCGCCGATTTCTTTTTAACTATTTCTCCTTTTTATGGCCCCGTATTTGCGGGCACCAGTCAAGGTAAAAGATGACTGTCAAATAAAGTTTTAATTTTGAAATGTGTGCTTTATTGTTATAAAAACTCGTACATCGAAAATATTAAAGGTGTATTTATGAGTACAAATTAATCTGAATAAAACTAAAATAAAGTATTCAATTACAAGGTTAATTATGACATTTTACATGTTTCAATATTTTACTAATTAATAGGTAGGTACTATTAAATTGTTAGAACTTTAGGATTTAAGAAGATGTTCAAATATTCCTCCATTGACTGCTAGACAATAACCGAGGCGATCATAAAATTCTCTTCTTACATTCGCTAGTTGGTAAACTGAAATTCTATTGCATTCGGCAGAAATAGCATTTTTTAACTCGTCTAGATTTGGGTATTTTTTATCTTTGTATATCCTGTTTTTTAAATGGCCCCAGAGAAAGAAATCATTTGGCGATAAATCAGGAGACCTGGCTGGCCAATTTACTGTATGATTTAAGCCAATAACATTTCCATTAAAAGCACGGTTTAAATATTCCCGGACAGCCAGGGTACTATGTTCCGGGCAGCCATCCATTTGGTACCAAACTTCCTGATTTTCCCTGGCGGCATCATGTAAAGTAGGTAAAATATGATCTTCAAGTAGTTCCAAAAAATATTCTGCATTTAAATTTCGTGTAAGAAATAATGGCCCGATAATATTTTCTCCGAAAATCCCAGCCCATACATTAACTTTTTGTGGATATTGCGTCCTTGTTTCCACAAACCTGTGTTGGTTTTCTTTGCTCCAATATCGATAATTTTGAACATTGGGTTCATTGTTTAAGGTAAATGTGCATTCGTCAGTGAAACAAATGTTTTTTAAAAATTCCCTATTCATGTTTGCTCTTTCCATCATACCAAAACAAAACTCCTGTCGTCGTATTTCGTCCCTATCTCTTAGCTCTTGGTGCTTTTCATATTTGTATGAATAATATTTATGTCGTTTCAAAGCTCGTAACGCTGTGGTGTGATCTAATCCTATGTCATCCTCAAGTTTCCTTGTGCTGATCTTCCCATCATTTTCTTCCACGCACAATAAAACTTGCAAGTCCCTATCATTTCTTGCATCTCTTCTTTGTTCCTGCCTTTTTTCACATCTGCAGTTATTTATTACAGTGCCTTTTGTCTCAAATTTCTTGATAGTCCTTTCGACTGTAGATTTTGCAGGTATCGGTCTATTCGGATACAGAGAAGCAAACATGTCTGACACATTTCGATAACTATTTCCTTGATAATACCATTTAATCATCAATATTTTTTCTACAGAAGTGTAATAAAATTCATGGCTAATATTTTCGATGTACGAGCTTTTATAACAATAAAGCACACATTTCAAAATGACAACTTTATTTGACAGTCATCTTTTACCTTGACTGGCTCATCAAAAATATCTAAACTTATTCTTTCGAATGTGGGTTTTAGTGCTCTTTAATAAACCTAAATAGAATTTTTCTCTAAAATAATTAGGGAAGCCAATAATTGACCCCATTTAAAATTACATGGGATTTCCTATGTCCCGCTCGACGATGCAACACCCGGTATAGAAGAAGCTATGAATTACGTCATAGAAGAAGAAAACTTTTTGTTTCTATGTAATAAAACCAAAAGAAATACAAGTCAAAATATTCCCTTACCAAATTTTAGTGCACCCACAAACCAAGGATACTAAGTATATCAACGAACATATTATGGAAATCATGCACCACAGATTTTTACACCTGCATTTTCTGGTTTTAAACAGAATTTTACTGGACAACAATCGGGATTTAACCAAAACTTCCCTAGCCAACCAATAAATATTTTACCGATGCGAATGCCAGAAAGAAAATATTTTACGAACCAGCAAGTATTTGGAAATCCTAATAAAACCAACGTTTTTAAGCCAACTGGACAAATTCCAAAGGAAGCGCCCACTTCATGTCTATAGTAACTAGACAACGTTTAACCCCAAGAAATATCGCACAACCCTCTGCAAGAAAACAATTTAGACCAACTAATAATTTCCAATATAGATCACCACATCAAAATACATTCCAGCCACAATCAAGACCCAAATTTCAATTCGAGGAATTATATACCATAGAAAATTCTGATGACGACGTACAAGAGCATTATCAAAACTTAGAAGAACAATATTTCGAAGACCAGAATTTTATCCCCGAACAAATTAATTCTAATGAATTAGAGGAATAATATAATGACGCTGTTCAAGGCACGTCAACGACCTCATACATACCTTCTGAAACCCCAGAGGATGGAAAGGAATGGAAGCCTCTTTAATGAATTTTACCTAGTAACTGAAACATATTCACGCAAACTTCCATTTATTAAAATTTATTTTCTAAACAATACCCTAAAATTATTAATTGACCCAGAAAGTCACATTTCTTTACTAAATCCGCACATTGCAAGACAATATTTTTTCGGAATTCATTGTCATAAAACCAAATATAATCAAAACATCTTGTGGTCAACAATAATCTCAATATGAAGCCCGAATCCCCGCTTTTAAGGAATTCCAAACCAAGGAGAAATTGATTTTCACTTTATTTGATTTTCATCCTTTCTTCGACGGACCAATCAGTTTTAGAGATCTTAAAAATATGGGCTTTAACTGAAATATGCAACAAAATTGCCTTGAAAGGCATAACCTCAAAATTTCTGTTTACCAATGTTCTCCCTTAGACTAGGTATAACAGTTTTAATATCACGGTAAACAAAACTGAAATCCTAAAAACTAAACTTCCGACAAACGCTAAAGAAGATGTTATTTACTACATCCCTTACAAATCAATCAACCCACATTGTTTCATACCTGAAGGAATAACCACTGTAGAAAACGGGCATGCTAATGTTGAAATTCACAACGTCAACATCGAAGATACTTATTTTAACCTTCCAAGACCTTTAGAAGTATTTCCAATGAACGACTTTAAAATATTATGTCAGGCAGAAATATAAACCGATTCTACAACTCCAGACCAGAATGGAATTGAGCATATTTTAAGACTAGAGCATTTAGAGGAAGAAGAGAATACAAAATTTTAAAGCAATGCCGACAATTTTCTTCAATATTTTAAAATCAAAATGAAGCCTTGTCATCGACAACTGAAACAAATCATAAAATATAACTACAGGTAACGAGGCAATTTATACAAAGCCATATAGGTTACCAGAAGTCCATAAAAAGGAAGTAAAAGATCAAATTAAAAAAAAACTAGAAGATGGCATTATAAGAAATAGTACTAGCCCCTGGTCAAGTCTCATATGGATTGTTCCCAAAAAATTGGACGCCAGTGGAGTTTCTAAATGGCGCCTAGTATTTGACTTTAGATAATTGAATGCAAGAACTATACAAGATAGATTTCCCATACCAAATATTGACGATTTCGTTGATAAGCTTGGCAGATGCCAATATTTTTCCACATTAGATTTGGCAAGTGGATTACATCAGATAAAGATGCATAAGGAAAGTGTCGAGAAAACAGCATTATCAACTGGCATTATGAATTTTTGAGAATGCCTTTTGACTGATAAATGCACCATTCTCATTCCAAAAAATAATTACCGAGGTTCTTAAAAATCACATTAATAAAACTTGCCTTTTATACATGGATGATGTAATAGTTTTCTCAACCA
This sequence comes from Polydrusus tereticollis, assembly GCA_963920685.1. Classification (NCBI taxonomy): domain Eukaryota; kingdom Metazoa; phylum Arthropoda; class Insecta; order Coleoptera; family Curculionidae; genus Polydrusus; species Polydrusus tereticollis. The sequence continues at coordinate 54,954,877 of OY987335.1, forward strand.
CACTGGATGAACATATATTAAATTTAAAAGGAATATTTTAGAAATTTCAAGAATACAGTTTGAAAGCTCAGCCCGATAAATGTGAATTTCTGAAACACGATACGGAATTCTTAGGTCATGTTGTAACCACCGAGGGTATTAAACCAAACCCAAAGAAAATAGATGCGATATTAAAAATGCCATTACCCAAAACACGTAAAGAAATTAAAAGCTTCTTATAAATGGTTGGGTTTTATAGAAAATTCATTAATATTCTTGCAAAGATTACAAAACTGATGACATTATGTATAAGAAAAGGTAAAAAGGCCGAGCATACAGAAAACCTCAAAAATGCATTTGAGACCTGTAAATTAATTCTTTGTAGTAAGCCCATTTTAATTCATCCAGATTTCTCCAAAATCTCCACACTCACCACAGATGCAAGTTAATATGCCATTGGAGGTGTCCTAAGTCAGGATGGAAAACCAATTTGCTATGCAAGTAGGACCTTAAACCCAAATGAAATAAATTACTCAGTGACAGAAAAAGAACTCTTAGCGATTGTTTGGTCAATTAAGTACTTTCGACCCTACATATTTGGAAGACATTTCCAGGTCGGATCATAAACCCTTAAAATGGCTAGGGAGTCTAAAAGAAACCAATTCAAAATTGGTGAGATGGAAATTATTGCTCTCCGAATATGACTTTGATATTGATTGCATTAAAGAAAAAGATAATAATCTAGAAATATTTCATCAATAGAAGAAACAGCCAAGACAATAGCTCAAACGCAAGCGGACAAAGCTAGTTCAATGATCAACGATACAGGAGATATAGACAAAACCATTCAAGAATTTTTCAAAAGGAAAGAAAACTATGTTACCACAATACACTCTGGAGACGAGCCACCACTACTTGCATATCCCTATTGTGATAAACCACTAAATCATCACAAACATCAAATGATCATAAAAAATATCTGACGCATCCCCAGTACCCAGAATTATGAAAGAAAAAGTTTTTGTAGCTCAAAGATACTTTATTAATCTTCAAAGAAGGAACATGGAAGAAGACTTAGAAGAATATATAGCAAACTTAAATAACAATATTACATACCATCTTCATTTTCCAAATAAAGAAGACGAAAAGACTTTCCTTAAACATATTCAATAACAAATTGCTAGAATTCCATCAAAATTAATGATTTGTCCTTTAAAACTCAATGACGCTACGACACAAAATGATCAACAAGACAAGATGAACTATCACCATGTTTATAAAGCAGGGCATCGTGGCATAACAACCACTTTAGATTCCCTTAAAGGAAACTATTATTGGCCTACTATGATCAAGGATGTTACAAACTACATAAATAACTGTATCATTTGCCAAAGATCTAAATATGAAAAAAAACCTAATGCGTTTAAATTTTAACCTATCCCAGTAGGGTCTAAGCCTTTTGCTAGAATCCACATCGACACTCTGTCAATAGCAAAAGAAAAATTTAACAATAATTGACACATTTTCTAAATTTTTCCAAGTATATCACCTTCCTAGAGTGAATGCTGTCAATATTCTTGACGGTTAACTGACCTTTATATCACATTACGGTTTGCCAGAAATGATAGTTTGTGACAACGGAATTCAGTTCAATAACAATAGTTTTGACGATTTCTGCAAACTACATAAAATACAGATTCACTATACCACTCCAAAGAATCCAAACTCGAATAGTTATATTGAAAGGTTCCACTCTACACTCTTAGAGCAGAAAAGGGTAAAAACTCAACCAAATCCCAAAGAGTCTCTTATTATTCTTATTAAGTATTCATTATTACCCTACAACAATTCCATCTACCCCTCTACAGATCATAAATCATTCGAAATAGTATCAGGTCATTTTAACTCCAAAGACCCATTTTACATCGAAGAAAAACAAATTGTGTCTAAATATGTGCAAGACCACAAAGAAAAATATTAGGAGATTACCGAGAATATTAAAGAAAGGAAACAACAACTAGACAAAATAAATGCTAATCTGTCAGAAAACGATGTAGTTTATCACAGGGAGCATCCAAGGGATAAACTAGCTCCTAGATTTATGAAAATAAACCCAGTAGCACAAACAAAAAACAAAGTTGAAACTGACGTCTCAAAATATTCCAAACATAATTTAAAGAAACGTAACAACATTTATTTCAGATTTTCTCATCCTCTCATTAACTCTCATCATTATAAACACCAATGCCTCCATTCAAAAGCTTACTAACCCAATTTTGCCTGTTAGTTTAAAGCCCACACGTATAATAACAAGCAGTCACACTTTTGTGACTTATTTAAATAGTTCAGAATTCACTAATATGAGAAATCATTTGAAGTCACACCTATCTTTTGTAATATCAAAGAGAAGTCTTGGCTATCATACGTTAAATTTAATAAATCAAGCAAATACACTAATACCTTGTATTGATAATTCTTTAAAAATTATTTATCTTAAACGATCAAAACGCGGGTTAATCAACCTTGGTGGTAAAGTATCTAAATGGCTATTTGGAACTTTAGATAACAAAGATAGCGAAAGAATAAATTAAATTCCTAAACATCTCAATAAAAATGATAATCTACGTTAGGGGAAGATTAATGAACAGATTACTCTGGCAAAAGAAATTATTACCACAACAAATAATACCATTTCGCAAATAAAGGCTAATATATTACCGATCTAACTAACCTGAACTAACCTGAACTAACCCAAAATATCGATCAATTCTCTGAAAGAATAAACGAAGTAAATACATTAAACCTGATTATAAGTTCTATTTTAATTTTAAAGATTCATTTAAATCAAGTTATTAATGCCATAACTTTTGCTAACGTTAATAAGATCCATCAAACATTTCTGTCTTTAGAGAACCTAAATTCCATTATTACAAAAATAAAGATATTTCTTACCCTCTAACTCAATTAGTTAATTTTAAAGACCATCATAGCTATTACCCTTTCTTGGGAATTCAATTACTCTTTAAGGGCGACCGACTTATTTTTCTGATTCAATATCCAATTTTAATGCCTGAAAATTTCAAGACATATTTTATTTATCCAATCCCAGTCAATAATTTAATAATTCTTCCTTATAAACTTTACCTTGTCCTAAATGAGAGAATTGTTCTCCATCAATATCAAGATGAACCATGCGAAGAAGTAGAAAACGTTCACTACTGTCTGATTCACCTACAGATAGAAGAAGATTGCGTTATCAAACATCATTAGGAAGAATAAACCAAACAACTGTACTAGTGTCCCAGTTCATTTGGATAAAACAATAGCCAATCAAATTACCCCACATAACAATATCTTCACCACAGGGAAAGACATTAACTTCACCGAAAACTGTTCAATTGAAAAACATCATGAATTAGGCCCGGAAAGCAACATCAAGCCACCAACATCATCGGTATATCGTCGTGTGTTTTTCTCCTCCTGCTACTCTCTCATGTAAAAGATCAGTTCTAGTGCGAATTTAATTTTCGGTTTTGCGGCCCCGACGTGAAACACATTGTGGTGTACTCTATGGTGTATTAAAATCCGAGGAAAATTCTTTGGTACATCGCGGAAAAACTTGAAATATAATAATGTGTTCGGATATGATAATCTAAATAAGGCACAAAAATGTCGAAATGTGGAGTATGTAGTGATAAGATCGCCCGCAAACCGAGCGTGCCCTGCGCCGGCCTGTGCAATTCACAGTTTCATGCTGCATGCATCGATGTCCCAGCTGATTTCGCTTGTTTATTTACAAACGTTAAAGGTTTATTTTGGAAATGCCCTGTCTGTTTGGCGTATAGTGGAACTGAAAATGAACTTCAGAAGAATATTGAGCAGACATTTCAAGCTCTGGTCGCAGACTTTATGGATAAATTCAGTGATCTTAAAACCGCTTTGCTAAATGAAGCCTCCAATAAAATAGCAGACATAATACCTAAAATGCACGAAAATATTCCATCTGTCTTATCCCCAAACTATGCCGAAAAGGTCAACTCAGGAAGGGTTAAAAAAATAATCCTAAAGCCTAAAGATCATGAACAGCCAAACTCGCAGACAAAAGTGGACATAATAAATAGCCTTAATCCCTGCCTACCCGGCACTACTGTTAATACGGTGAAGCATCTAAACAACGGTGGTATCATTTTGGGGTGCGGAAGCCAGGAAGACTCCGAAAGAATTAAAGAAATTACCGAACAGAAACTAGGTGAGAAGTACGAAATACGAGAGCTTAAATCACTGAGTCCAAGAATTAGAATTGTTGGGATTCCCAGGAAATTGATAAGAATTGTCTGGGGAAATGCATCAAGAAACAAAAAATAGTAGTTTTCCTATTCAGTGCGCAAAGTTATGTTTTCCCGCACGCGAAAGCAGTTAGACGAACGACGCGAAGCGGAGTTCGGATAAGCTTTAAGTGCGGGAAAACTACTTTGCGCACGTGTTAGGAACAATATTTTTTCTACGAGTGAAATAACTATATATTTTTTTAATTTTAAATTTTTATTGACATCAAAAACAACTATATCCCCCTTTGTTCGCACCATTTGGAAAACAACTCGTACTGTTTCTCGTATTTTTCTCGCGATTTGGCAGGCAGCAATTGCAAACTAGCCATGTTGGCGGCTTCTAGGACATCTTCTGGAAGTTCTTCTTCAGTGATATCCATTTTTAAAACAGTTTTTTTTTATTTTAAATAGGTGAAAATGCTAGTGAAAATTTTGAAGAAGACCTCTAAACTGACATGAAAGCGTTGTATGACAATGTATTTTGGTTGCTAAGGGAACAAACCGCATTTGACACAAAAATACTTGATTTTTTTTAACTTGAACAAAATTAGAGGAAAATATAATAATGCAGATTTCAAAAAAATTTTGAGCCGCACGGCACAATACTTCGGTATAGTTTATAAGGCAACACATAAACCACCTGTCAACTTTGTCTTGTTACAATATTTTTGTATAAATATCTAAAAAAATTATAAAATATAAGAAAAAAACGCGTCTATAATATGGTAATTTTGCTTTAAAATAAGTGTGCGGGAAAAAAAATTTCCCGCACAGTGTGCGGGAAAGTGCTACTTTGCGTATGCAAAAGTGTGCGCAAAGTAGCTTCTTTGCGGTCACTCGTAGAAAAAAGACATTTTTGGAAATAATAGCTTTGAGATACTACGTATTTGGCCAACGAAAAAAAGAGATACTCTGTATCGGGCCACTCTGCAGGTTACAGACAAGGTCTACCACAAGTTAATGAATAATAACACTGTTCTGGTTGGTCTCGATACTTGCAAAGTGTATGAGGCCATCGATATAATTCGATGTTTCAAGTGTAATTGCTTAAATCATGGATCGAAGGTCTGTAGGGGTAATTTGACATGTCCTCTGTGTGCTGGCAATCACATGATAAGTGAATGTCAGGTCCAAGGTCCCGATCAGTATAAATGTAGTAATTGCATATCAGTCAAACAAAAACAAAAGATTAACATTAACATCGATCATGCTGCGTGGAATTACAGCTCTTGCCACGCATATAAACAAGCATTGGAAAAATTTAAATTAGAAATTCTAGGGTCGCAATAGCAATCACAGCGCGGCTCAGCTCCTGAAGTGCTCAGCGTTTCGTCCAGCATGCAGTTCCCCAGTACTGTCGCACATCCTGGGGTGTTGAATGCTTTATCAGTCTATTATCAAAATGTACGAGGTATAAATACTAAGGGAAATGAAATTTATAATAATACTGCTGCTTGTAACTACGATATTATTGTTTTTACAGAAACTTGGTTGAATGACAGTGTGGTAAGCTCCGAAATATTCTCGACAAACTTTTTAACATACAGGTGTGACAGAAGGTTCGATTTAGTCGGAGCTGCAAGGGGGTGGCGCAACACTGGCTCTGAGGCGGAATCTCTCGGTCGTTAGATTAGATACATCAATGTTTGATAACTTGATTTGTGCTGATATGGTTGGTGTCAAGGTCAGTATTAATGACATCATTATTTATCTGTTTGCATTATAGATCCCTCCAAATGCGACGGTTCAGACGTATAAATCACTGTTTGAAACTTTTCTGTCAATACCGCATTTTCTGAATAATAAAGTGCTTTTAATAGGAGATTTTAACATACCTGATTTTATTTATCACTCAGATATATTGGCCGGCACTGGTAGGATGAACCTATTGAATAACTTTGTAAACTTCGCCAACCTAAATCAAATTAACACAATACCAAACGCTAATGGCCGATTGTTGGATCTTGCACTAACTAGCAACATTAATGGTTTTGCGGAGAGGGCTGTTGATGTCCTAACCGCCGAGAATATTCACCATCCTACCGTGGTGCTCTCTCTAGAAATCCGTTTGGCCTCACAAATAACAGGCAAAAAATAACCTAAATTTCTATGACTTTAAAAGGGCAAATCTGGTAAATCTTTATCAAAATTTCTCATATATAAATTGGAATGTTTTAACCGAATTTACGGACATTAATAGTGCATGTGATAAATTCTATGAGATTATTTACAATACTTTAGACATGCACGTTCCGAAAACTCAAAAAAGAAATCAAACTTATCCACCATGGTTTACCGGTCAAATAATACAGAACATAAAGGTAAAATATAAATGGTGGAAAAAGTATAAAAGAACAAATAATCCTCTTGATTTAGAAACATTTCGAAATATACGTCGAGATATTAAGAATGACATAAAAAATTTCTATAAGACATACTGCTCACGTATCGAAAACAACATAAGAAGCGATCCAAAGAGATTCTGACGTTTTATTAATGACAAAAAAAGTAATCACTCCCTACCTACTACTATGTCCTACGATAACACACTAATTCGTGATCCTCAGATAATTGCGGACAGTTTTGCATCGTTTTTTCAAAACTCCTATGTTGCTTCCTCTCAAAAAGGAAGTGACGATACCGATTTCTATCCCTCGCAGAGTCCCTTAGATATTAATAAAATATCAGAACAGGTAGTTACTATCGCAATAAAACAACTAAAACCTAAGGCCACCGTAGGGGCAGATAAAATTCCGGCATTCCTGCTAAAAGATTGTGCTATGATTTTTGCTTACCCGCTAACTATCCTGGTTAACCTATCACTCCGGATATCTACATTTCCGGATCTTTGGAAAATATCCCGCATAACTCCGGTCTTGAAAAAGGGGGACAGCAGTGATATTTTGAACTATAGACCAATACGTATCATAAATGACTTCTCAAAGGTGTTTGAAATTATTTTACACTAATATTTATATAATTCGATTAGCATTCACATATCTGCGCAACAGCACGGGTTTATGAGGGGCCGCTCAACTGTCTCCAATCTGTTTTGTCTTACTCAGGATCTCGCTGAATCCCTTGACGCGGGTGAGCAAACCGATGTAATCTACACCGACTGCTCCAAGGCCTTTGATCGACTCGATCATGGCATTCTTCTTGACAAATTGACCACCTTTGGTCTATTAGAGAAATTACTTCTATTTTTTATGTCATATTTAACTAATCACGTCCAGTTTGTTCAATGTCATGGTCATAATTCTAAGGAGTTTGTTGCCACGTCAGGCGTCCCCCAGGGGTCTCACCTGGGACCCCTACTTTTCATTATATTTCTTAATGACCTTGTCTCTATCCTAGATATCGATAGCTTGATCTATGCTGATGATGTTAAGTTGAGGGCGACAGGGACTGCAGAAGATTGAAAGATAATTTTGAGCGGATGAATGATTGGTGTGAGAGAAATAAACTATTATTAAACGTATCTAAATGCAGTATTGTTACATTCACTAGAAGGGTACAGCCAATTATATATGACTATAGTATAAATGGAGAAATGTTGAGGCGATGTGACTCAGTGTGCGACCTTGGTGTGGTACTAGATTCAAGACTCTCTTTTCGCGACCATATTTCTAAGATTGTTGGATAGGCTTTTAAACTGTTGGGATATATTATATAAAACACTGGAGTTGCGACACATTTAAGTTGCTGTTTAATAGCTTTGTTAGATCACGACTAGAGTACTCCTCGGTTGTTTGATGTCCTTTCTATCAAACGCACATTGACAGCCTTGAAAAAACCCAAAGACGCTTTATAAAATATATTAGTTTTAAGCTTGATGGGTTCTACCCTAAAATAGGGTGCTCACATGATCGTCTCCCAACAAGATTTTCAATGGAAAGTCTTGAATCACGGAGGACAAAGCCACAAATTACCTTTCTGCATAACATATTCTCGGGAAGAATTGGTGTTGAGAATATTTTGCAGCTTCTGCACTTCCAGGTACCAAGAACAACCTCGCGAAATCACCGAACTTTTGCCTTACCAATCCCAAGGACAAATGCTCTAAAATTGTCCCCATTACATCAAATGTGTGACAAATATAATAAAATTCAGGACCAATTAGATATACACACCTGCACAGTGGCTTCTATTAAACGTATGACTTTGTAACAGTATAAACATTTTATTCATATTTTTATTTTAGTCACCTATATAAATAAGTATATTTTTTCTATTTTTCTTTTCCTCTTTTTAGCCTTTACACGCTTCATATTATATTAAAACTATGTTATTTCCCATTCGATAATTGGAATTTTCTGTAGAATGTGGTATAATAAATAAATAAATAAATAAATAATTACTATTCCAAATAAATGCCACTACTCTATTAACCAAGAAATGTTCGCCGTTGGAAATGAGCACATGTCACCTGCTATAGTAATTTAGCTTTCACAGTTAAACCTTTCACTGCTGCCAGTACGTTTTACTCACATTAAACTTACTAGTTTGGACTTGGAAATCAAACATTTAACTACAAAGTTAAATACACAACACAAAGTGAATATTTTAGAAGATTCAACACTACACTAATAGAAGACAAATCAATACCCCCAAGGATTCATATCCTTCTATATTTTATGGTCGTAATGCTTGTCTTCTTGGTAGTAACATGATACTATAGAACATGTTACCCTTATCTATATCAACGTAAAGGCAAAAAGAAAACAAAGAAAGAAAATATTGAAATGGAGGAGCAGCTTTAGCTAACCTTTTAAACCCTTAAGCTTCATCTTAGACGGGAGGAGTTATGTATCACAACCAAACTATCATGGTACGCCACTGGAGAACTAGCTCTAGCCAATAGATAAGACTCGAGGAAATGCTGCGTCGCCTAACAACCTTATTTTATCTTGTCTTGCTGGACTTTACCTTTTGTGATAATTATTGACTTACACAACATTATATCACGTATTATCTTTTTCTGCTACGTTTAATCTGCTTGATTATATCTAATATTTGCTAATTCAGGGAATTTCCATATTTTATCTATTTATGCGAGGATTTATCTTCACCTGATAAGATCGTTTTAGTATACAGGGTGTCAATTTGAAAACTTCCCACCCTTAATATCTTTCTTGCAGTTAAAAATATGAAAAATCGGAACGACACGTCAATTTTTTTTTGTAAGGGGGACACTTTAAGTAAATCGTTTTAGCTTTCTTGTTTCAACCCTAGGAGGGGTAGATGTCACCCTTAGAATCTTAAATGGGAAGGGGGGTTCAGTGGCACATCGTCTTCAAGGGCGTTCAATTCTCTTTTCAGTGGTATCCTACTTTCTTGCTTTCTGTCCAGAGGTTTCCGAATAATCGCGTTTCAAAGTCGCAGAAACAATTAAACTTGCCTGCATTAAGATTTTGGTTTTCAGGTTAGTGTGTACAAAAAAAAATTACTGCATTGGGTCTCCTTGTAGTACAAATGTTTAGAAAATTAGGTGGCACCATGGGCGTAGCCAGACATTTTTCTAGGGGGGGGGGGGCAAATACTAATAAACACAAAACATCATAAACATTAACCTTTTTTTTTTATTAAATTCCAATAAGTGGCAACTTCCAGGGCGGACATGGCCCTCCCCTGCCTCCCCCTCGCTACGCCCATGGGTGACACCGTTTTAAACTTTATTGGGGGATTGGCAAAGTAACCTCGAAAAATTTACACGAAAAGTAATCTAATAAAATTTCGATGGTATTAAGAGTACCTAGTTAATTTGCGTTCATTCGATGACTTATCAACAGTAATATACCGATAGAGGAGGCGTCTTATCGGTAATACCGATGTTTTTAACAAGAAATCGATTTTCTGACAAATTTTTACGAAATGTAATTTTTACTTATAATCTGATATGATCCCGAGAGCTTTAGCTCGAGGGTCTTATCTTTGATTATAAGTAAAAATTACATTAAGTGAAAATTTTCTTGGAAAATCGAGTTTCGAGTGAAAAACGAAGGTATGAAGATAAGAAACCGCCTCTAGAGGTGTATTTTATTGGATAATTTACTGAACATAAAAATGAAGGCCGTCTGATAAAGGTAAATATACAAGTTAGAGGTGTTACTAATTTTTTATTTAAGTAAAAAAGCTACAAGCGTCTTTTCGAAAGCGTCTTTTCGAGCTAGCGGTAGTCTTATCGGGTAAGACGACCGTTACCAAGGTGGTTGCTATGAATATGAGCGTTTTGATTGGTTCAATAAAAGTGAGGTGAATTATCACTGAAATTCCACAAAAAGCATTGCTATTCTATCAACAAATTCCAAAAATACGTTGTTTTTTAACAAAAAAAACATGGTCTGCAAATTTAAAAGGTGTAGCCAAAACAGGAAATTATTGTTAATTTGCTTTTGCTTGTTGGGCTGTTCAGTGATAACTTTTATTAAGCCAAAACAGGAAATTATTGTTAATTCGCTTTTGCTTGTTGGGCTGTTCAGTGATAACTTTTATTAAGCGCATAAAGTGTGAGAATGGTTTATTCTCTTCAAGAAAGAACTGAAATTATTTTCATTTATGGAGAGGTTGGAAAGTGCGCACATAGGACGGCATTGGTTTTCAATAGTAATATACCGATAGAGGAGGCGTCTTATCGGTAATACCGATGTTTTTAACAAGAAATCGATTTTCTGACAAATTTTTACGAAATGTAATTTTTACTTATAATCTGATATGATCCCGAGAGCTTTAGCTCGAGGGTCTTATCTTTGATTATAAGTAAAAATTACATTGAGTGAAAATTTTCTTGGAAAATCGAGTTTCGAGTGAAAAACGAAGGTATGAAGATAAGAAACCGCCTCTAGAGGTGTATTTTATTGGATAATTTACTGAACATAAAAATGAAGGCCGTCTGATAAAGGTAAATATACAAGTTAGAGGTGTTACTAAATTTTTATTTAAGTAAAAAAGCTACAAGCGTCTTTTCGAAAGCGTCTTTTCGAGCTAGCGGTAGTCTTATCGGGTAAGACGACCGTTACCAAGGTGGTTGCTATGAAAATGAGCGTTTTGATTGGTTCAATAAAAGTGAGGTGAATTATCAATGAAAGAAATCGAAATCGTGAAGTAAGTCACAGATATGTGCTGGATTTGGTGGCAAAGTTCTCCGAAACTGGTTCGGTGAGTAATAGAAAAATAAATAACCTACGAGTGATGAATGAAGGAGCTCAAATTGAGGTTTTAGGATTATTTGCTGCAGAGCCCACCAGCTCCTTGCGGACAGTAGCAGAACAGACAGGAATATCACAGGAGACTGTAAGAAAAGCACTGAAAATGCATAAACTCAATCCATACAAAATGCAGATACTTCAAGAACTCTATGACGATGATTTTGATAGAATAGAGTTTTGTGAATTCATTAGTCGTCAAGTCAACGCCATCCCTAATATTCTGCCGAATATCTGTTTCAGCGATGAATGTTCATTTTTTTTAAATGGAAATGTTAACAAACAAAATTGTCGATATTGGAGTGACGAAAACCCGCATATTTTTTGAGAAGGACATACACAATATCTTCAAAAAGTTAATGTTTAGGCTGGCATTCTTGGAAATGCCATAATTGGTCCTTTATTTATTGAAGGAAACTTGAGAGGTGATCTGTAATGTCCTTAATATGTTTGAAGAGACTATTGATCATCTTATCACCCATGAGCTAGAAACTCAAATTGATGCAGAGGGTAATTCAGTTTTACAGGAGGATTTGATAACATTCCAGCAGGACGGTGCTTCACCTCATTATTTTCTTCCGGTCCGACAGTGATTAAACGAGAGATTCCCGGATAGGTGGATTGGCAGAAGGGGACCAATTGAATGGCCTCCAAGATCCCCGGATTTAACATCCTTAAACTTCTTTCTTTGGGGACATCTTAAATCCATTGTTTATAAAACACAACCTGCTGATATTGATGATCTCAAAAGGCGAATTGCAGCAGAATGCAGGTCAATTCCCTGTGAAGTTTTCCGAAATGTTAGGAAGGAGTTCGAAAACAGACTTTATTATTGTTTACAGGAAAATGGACAACAATTTGAACAACTTATAAGATAGTGCGTAAGTAGATCCCATGTGTTTTATTGTAGAAATTTCTCTTCCGCAATAAAAGTTATTTTTGTCGAAGTAAAATAATCAATAAATAAGAAATCAATTGTTTAAACTAGATTTCCTTCCTGTTATTCAACGATTTTAACGGTGCCGCCTAATCTTCTAATCATTGGTACTACAAGGAGACCCAATGCAATAATTTTTGTGTAAACACTAACCTGAAAACCACAATCTCAATGCAGGCAAGCTTAATTGTTTCTGCAACTTTGAAACGCGATTATTCGGACACCTCTGGACACAAAACAACAAAGTAGGATACCACTGGAAAGACAATTGAACGACCTTTAAAGCGATGTGCCACTTGACCCCCACTCCCATTTAAGATTCTAAGGGTGACATTTACCCCTCGTAGGGGGTTGAAACGTGAAAGCTAAAACTATTCATTTAATGTGTCCCCTTTATAAATGAAATTGACGTGTTTTTCCGATTTTTCATATTTTTAATTGCAAGAAAGTTAGTAAGGGCGGGAAGTTTTCAAATTGACACCCTGTATACTAAAACGATAAAGGATAGGTTCCATATTGTAAGTGTCTTAATTTGTTACCTGCTGTTCTTGAATAAAACAAACAAAACTCAAGTTTACGAGTAATTTTTTAAAAATTTTTTTTTTATTTTTCACTTCTAATATCACAAGAGCTTAAATAATTTCCGGAAGGAATAGGAATAGAAGTAGAAATAGTTTAAGCTTGCGTGGGATTCGGTAAGAAAATTTCACACCACTTCACACTATAATTTGGAAAAAAATTATTAATCCAACCTGACATTTTAAATTAATTTCACTGCTAGTCAAGTTGGCCAGGGTATTGTTGTTTTTGGCATATGTTGATTTGTCATTTTTGTTTAACCGGTTCTGTCACAAAGCTTAATAATTACTAGTTTAAAACGTCTGTACGTTGAGTTTAATAAGTGTATAGCGAAATGTCGCGATTTGGTAAAGAAAATCAACAAGTAATTAGACAAGAAATTTAAAATATAACACCAGATAACACCCAAAAATCAAAATCAATATGTTCATATTTATATCATATGTTCTGTTTTCAACTGTCAAAAAATTTTCACTTAAATATCGTGGCGCCTCGAAAAAATTTCCGGAAATTTTTTTAGTTGCCATGGGCGAAGGCGTCCTTTCTATGGGTACAAAAGTACTTTTAATTAATAATAATAATAATAATAATAGTAATAAATGCCTTTATTTATTAAAGTGAGCAAACAATACAAAAAAAAATCAAATACGGGTGGCGGTATCCAACTAATGCTGCTCATACAACCACCCCCGCTAAAAATGTATAAAGAAAAAGTTGGAAATAGAAAACATAGATAATTACTAAAACTAAAGTACCTGGCAAATTAAAATTATACTAATTGAAATTATACTGTTATAAATTACATATTCATATTACAAAAATATAATGAACAATCAAGAGAATTGATAAGAACCAAACAATAACGAAAATAAAAATTAAATGTATCTTTATAATATACAGGGTGGTATGGAAATGACTTATTATATTTTAAGGGGCCACTCCTGAGGTGGTCTAGAGTTACACTTGATAGTTTTTTTTTCTAAAATCGGAAGTATTTTGAATTTTGTAAAATACCTTAAAACCGGACTATGTGCGCCTTCCATGATAGTTCAATGCCCCTGAACACATGTGTTTTTGACAAGACAAACTGCTGGAATGGTAATTGTTTAGTTTAGTGCAATTAATGTTGAATTTTGTGCTAAAATTTCGTATATAGACTAATTGAGGGTAGCTGATCACAATTTTCCTTTTGCGTTTTTACGGCAAATTCACTGGTTTTGAGAAAAAAAAATGTTAAAGTTTTTCACTTACAGGTTAGGGTATTCTTTTGTAAGGATGTCTTCAATTTCCTAGATTTTATGGTTTTCCCTTCAAAATATGTGATAAAACTTTCACCAAACTATCTGTTCATAAAATAAGAACAACATTTTAGCAAAAAAACAATGGAAAAGGCACAAATTTAATTAAATTCGTTGTTAATACGCCGACAAAGTAGAACCGTCTCTTTTCAGATTCATTGCACTCACGTTGCCAGATTGTTCTTCTTTTTCTTGTAATTATTAATGGCTTCCATCCAGGAGAATGATATGCTAGCTCGAGCCAATAGGATTCATTCAATTAATAAAAATGAATTAAAAAATATAGGCAATTTATAATACACTAACAATCTGACAACATGGGTGCAGTTTGCTTCTGCTTTTTTGGCCAGCTGTCAGTGAGCTGTCTCCCGTCTTTTTCCAGATAACGTAGAGTTTTCTGTTCGCTTACAAGTTATCCCGTTTTTTAGAGTTTCCTTGTGGCATATTTCGTTTATTTCAACTCAGAAGTGTATACTATGACTCCGACAAGTAATATTTTATTGGAAATATCAACATTTTAGGATTACATGCAAAATAACATACCGGTGAGTTAGAAAAACTTTAACATTTTTTTTCTCAAAACCAGTGCATTTGCCGCCTAAACGCAAAAGGAAAATTGTGATCAGCTACCCTTAATTAGCCTATATACGAAATTTTAGCGAAAAATTTAACATTTGCACTAAAGTAAACAATTACCCAAATCAGCTGTTTGGGTCATTGGCGCGTAGGTGTTTTGGACCTAAATTTTTGAAGGCATTTTTCTCGAATTTCTAGCTTCGAGCGCCATTTATAGCAATTTTTCCCCAATTCGTCTCGACCTATATATTTACGGGTTAAAAAATAATAAGTCATTTCCATAACACCCTGTATATACACCCATATATACGACCCTTAGCGGAGGGCACGACCCCTCAATAGATGACCCTTTACAGCCCTGCAGAATGCAGCGGAACTAGGAGAATTCCTAATGTCATCAGGCAAGGAATTAAAAATCGTTGGCGCCATATAACTGAACAAACGCTGAAAGAACGTATGAGAATGCATGAGTACAGTATACAGGTCTCTGTAGCGTGTAGAAAGATTATAGGGACTTGATTAAGCCCAATTTTAAAAACAAGATGCAAAAGATGAAGCTCAAATCTTTCTTTAATAGTAAGCCACCTAGACTCATTCAAAGAAGGGGTAATGTGATCAAACTTACGAACATTGTAGCTATATCGAAGACACGCGTTCTGAAGTTTCTGTAAGCTATTCCTGCCCTTCTGTACAAGGGCAGGCCAGTAAACAATATCGCAATAGACCAGATGGGATAATATAAGAGAGTCAGTTATACGTAATTTAGTTGCTGTATCAAAAATGTCTCTATGCATGTATAAAAGTTTCAGTTTAGCATACGTTTTTTGGATTAGGGAAGAGATATGATCAGAATACCTCATATCTGTATCGATGGTTAAGCCTAAGTTTTTACATTTATAAGCTGGTACCAGCGTGGTTCCATTAACAATAATTTTAAAATTAGGATTTTCAAGTATGGAAGATTTAGACTTACCCAGTACAACCAACTGGGTTTTTTTCTCGTTCAAAATTAAATTGTGGGATTTAGAAATCTTAGCTATGACTTCAAGATCATGATTAATCTTATCAACAGACGTCACAGTTTCAGAAGGAGGGAAAGAAAAATATATTTGTGTGTCATCTGCGTACTGATGCGACCTACAATGAACTAAACATTTTGAAAAATCAGATGTATAGATTGAAAAAATTAAGGGTCCCAAGATACTTCCCTGTGCTACACCTCTGCTGATATGAGAGAGTCCTGAATGGTTGCCACTAAGCAATACGCGTTGTGACCTGTTGGAAAAATATGTTTTAAAGAAATTTAAAGCTACATCTCCCAAACCAAAATATTTTAGTTTAGCCTGTAAGAGATCATGACTTATAGTGTCAAAGGCTTTGCTATAGTCAAGCAAAATAAGGCAGCTGCCTCGACCACAATCCCAAGCCCTCAAGATATCATCAGTTATATCTAATAAGGCTGTGGCTGTGCTATGGTTTTTACGAAAGCCTGACTGAGTGTGAGGAAGAATATTATTAGAATTTAAGAATGAAGTCAACTGATCCGCCACAATCCTTTCAAGAATTTTTGATAGGGTAGGTAAAATACTTATAGGTCTATAATCTGAAAGCTGACTAGGATTTGTAACTTTAGGAACCGGGACAAGAATGGCAATTTTCCAACAATTTGGGAAGTAACCGATGGAGAGACACCGATTAATTATAAATGAAATAAAATCTGTTAAGTGAGGAGTTATGTAAAGCAGCATTTTTAAGTTAATTCCGTCGGTTCCAACTGCGTTGGTTTTTAATTTGTTAATGATTTTGTGGATATCTTCGTTTGTAATCATAATAAATTTAAAACGTTCATTCTGTAGAAAACTTCCGTTACTATAATTATGATCGATGAAGGTTTTTACTTGAGTGATATTGTTCTGTTAGTTAAAACACAGTGAAGTGAATGATGTAAATATAGGAGGTTTATTCTTACGACTAATTATTTTATCAAAGAAAAACAATACTCATACTTCAACACACCCAAATTTTAATCTACTTAAACGTGATAGAGAGGCCATTTTTTGCCTCAGGTTCCGATCCGAGCATGATTGTTTATGTTGGAATCCCCCTTTTTTATAGGAAATGGCTTGGCAGACAATGGTGTCTTTTTCAGTGATTTGAGATCGCATATATTTTTACCGCGGTACAGGGACAGAGCCGGATTTGTGAAAATCTTCCTAAAATTTGCGAAAACTAGATAGATAAAATCAATTTTCGTAATGAATTGTCATTTTGAATGCTGTGTAAAGACTGAATCTCGTAGTTTTATCTGTATAAAATGTCTGGGAATATTTCACCCCAGTTGTCTTGAAAGAAAAAAAGATGTTGTGTTTTTACGTACCTACAAGATCTATTGTTCAATCGACTGCCAAAATGAGGACTTAATTATGGAAAATAAAACTCAGGAGTATATTGCGTAGATCGAGAAGTTAAATGTTGTACTAAAAACAAAATAATCGTACATTAAACGGCAGAAAAGGTTATCACTGGACTACCAGAGTTTTGTGGCAGAAATTGGCGAATTAAATAAGATGCGCTCTAGTATGTTAACATCTATAGAGGTACTAACTGAGGACCACAAGTCTTATGTTAATAAATCGAAGATCTCAAAAACCAAATAGTTGGCTTCCAAGATTCCAATGGTGGAGTGCAGCAGAAAATCACGAAATATACACAGACAGACATTGGCGTTGGTTGCATCTCTAATAATGAAATCAAGGACGTGCTTTAAGTTACTAGGAAGGTGTTGCTTATAACTGACACATACGGACAATTTATTTACGAACCGTTAAGAAAGCAGCTTGGTCAACAAGTAAGTTTGCAGGTACTTTGCAAGCCTGGAGCATCATTTAGGGACTTAATTGTAGACACCGATTGTTACATTGATGGACTTACTGACAAGGACTATGTCGTGGTTTTGGCTGGTTTTTCCGAGAGCGTGACGCTGAAGGACTTAACTACTTTAGCTAACAAATGCTTCTATACTAATTTCCTGGTATGTACTTCAAAAGTACAATATGTCACTGGCGAACCCTTTAGAAATGTAAAAAATGCCAATTATTCAATACTCCATAACAATAAGAACCTACAGCGTTTCTTGGATAATATAGATTTTATGGACTTGTTTGGCTTGTTAGATTATAGATATTGCATTCGTGGCGGTCTGTTTTTGAATGCTGCCGGTTTGCTTAAATTGACAATTGCTATTGCACTAAAGCTTAATCTGTTTTGTAATAAAATCAATAATTCTAACTTAATTCATTTAACATCAAACTCTAAATCAGGAAGTTGCCATTTAAATAATGAACCTCAGCCCTGTCCAATTAATCGAAATCCAAGTCAGATAAACTCTCCTTTTTTTAGGCGGCGAGCAGCTGACAAACAGACCGTTAATAATTACTTAAAAAGGGACGCAATGTCCTTATTACTATTAAATATTCAATCTATCAGAAACAAGAGAGACGAGCTGTCTGTGTTCTTAGAGTTAGAGGGTAGTCCAGGTTTTGTTTTGCTGACGGAACACTGGCTCAAGGAAGATGAACCTTGTTACATCAAAGATTATATTGTTGTATCAATTTACTCCAGAGTGCATTCGTCGCATGGCGGAACTATAATTCTTGTCCATAAAAAAATCTGCGAGAATCTTGTAATTACTAATGTAGATAAGTACAATAATTTGTTGGTGGAGCGGGAATTTGAATTCTCAATGGTATTCGTAAAATTTTTAAACTTATTTGTTATATGCATGTATCGACCTCCAAACTGTAATGTTACCGTTTTTCTGGAGAGGCTGGAAGTGCTTTTGTCTGAGTTGCCAGTGGAATCTAAGGTTATTTTGGCCGGTGATTTTAATGTAAATTTTGTCGATCTAGAATCGGTAGCCTCAATGGCCCTACGTAATCTTTTAACCTCAATGAATCTTAAGATGCATGTTTGTGGGCCAACGCGCATAACTGGACTCTCTGCAACTACCATAGATTATCTTTGCTCAAATCTAGATGATAGTATTATTGACTGTAGTACTGTCGCTGCTGCTTTATCTGATCATGAAGCTGTAGTGTTGACTTTTTCTGACGATTTGGGTGCAAGATGTAAAAAGAATAGGCGAAGTCGGATCTTTAGTAAAAATAATTTTATTAGGTTTAAAGAAAAGTGTATTGGTTAGTTCAGGTTAGTACAGCTTGAACGTTTTCAGATGATTTTGATTGATTGTTCTAATAGTTCATTTCCATTACAAAATATTAAAATTAAAAATAAGAAGCCTTGGCTCACCAAATGTATTAAGATTTCTTCAAGGAATCTTAGGTCTTTGCACACAATTCGAAAGTTTTACTACAATCAAAAATTTTTAATTGACTATTTTAACAAATACAGACAGACTTATAGATGACTGATTAAAGCGGCCAAGGATCTTTAGTATAAAGAAAAACTTGCTGAAGTAAATAACAAAACAAGGAAAAATTGGGAGATAATAAATAAGCTAAGAGGTAAGACTAATAAACCACAGACACAGTGTTGATATTGACCCTAACGTTCTTAACGAATTCTACTGTACAATTGGGGAAAAACTAACTTCGAATCAACAATCACAAAGAGACCCTCTTGTCTATTTAAAGAGTATGCATATTGCTGAAGTCTTTAGTATTACAGCGACTGATCAAAATGAAATAAAACAAATTTTTGGGGAAATTAAAAATAGAAACGCTGCTGGATATGATGAGATTTCTTTAAGGGTATTGGAAAGTCTGCCGGTTTCCGCCATACGGGTGCGTGCACACTCAATTAATGAGTCATTTTCAGTTGGGAAGTTCCCGTCATGTCTTAAGAAGTCAATAGTTGTTCCACTTTTCAAGGGGGGCGATTCCGGGGACCCTTCTAACTTTCGTCCTATTACTCTTTTAGCGACCCTTTCAAAAGTGATAGAAAAACTAGTTAAAAGGAGAATGATGGTGTTTCTTGAGAGCCAGAAAATACTTAATCCCGTCCAGTTTGGTTTTCTCGCTGGCAGGAGTACTGACGACGCTATTTTTTCCTTGATGCATGACGTCTATTTAAACATAAATAATGGAGAGGTCATTGCGGTAATGTTCTGCGACTTCTCGAAAGCCTTCGATTGTGTGAACCACGGAGTATTGTTGCGAAAATTGAAACACTATGGCTTTGGAGAGCTGGCCCTCATGTAGTTTACTTTCTATCTCGGTGAAAGAATTCAGGTGGTGAAAACTGATTCAACTTGCTCCGACGCTTCCGTTGTCACTAGAGGCGTACCTCAGGGATCGGTATTGGGACCCATTTTGTTTTTGCTGTACTTGAATGATTTGGCAAGTCTAAATATTCAGGGTAGGTTTACACTATTTGCTGATGATGCCAGTCTGCTGTGGCATAGTAGGGATGGTGAGGATTTAAAACTGGTTATCAATAGCGATTTGCATGATGTCAAGCTATAGTGTGATGCCAACAAATTATGTTTTAATGTACATAAGACAAATATTATGACCTTTGGGTTTAGCTTCACTACCCTACATCTCGAATCTAACACTATTGAAAATAAGTCCATATACAAATTCTTAGGTCTCCCCATTGATAATAAACTTAAGTTTGAAGAGCATATAAAGAACATAAGTAAGAAGTTGACTGCAGGATGTTTTGCAATTAGGGTTGTTTCTCATGAGCTCAATGCCTCTGCAGCTAAGATGGTGTACTACTCCTTGTTCGAGTCATACGTACGATATGGTATTGCATTCTGGGGGTTCGCGAGCATTCAGCTCATGAATCCAATATTTGTTTTGCAAAAGCGGGCCGTACGGTGTCTGTGTAGGGTTAAATGTCGGGAACACTGCCGACCTCTGTTTAGAAGGGAAGACATATTGACTATTCCATGTTTGTTTATTTTGGAATCCGTTTGCCTCATGCATAAAAAGTACTTCGGGATGCAATCGGATCAGGTTAGATACAGTACCAGAGCACATGAAAATCATAACCTTAGAAAGCCTATACCTAGAACTTCGCTCGCTAAGAATTCAATATTGTATGAGAGTAGGAAAATGTATAACCATCTTCGTACTGCCCTGAAATCTATTTCATGCTATAGGCAGTTTCGTCGTAATGTTAAAAACATCTTAATACAAAGGACTTATTACAGTGTGGAGGAATATTGCGGTGATGTTTTTTGATTGTGGAGTTTATTTTCTTTCGTCTCTTGTTTGCGTGCTTGACTCACTAATGTTATTTGTAAATTTGTTTTAAAATTTAATTGTTTTTGACAAATGCAGGTCTTGCAGTCTTGACATTTGTATAAACCTACTTTACTTTTATTTTACTTTATTTATATGTAAATGTTTGAACGTGTTTTACTTATACAGAATGTTATTGATATTGTTTTATTATTTTGTTGTTTATTTTAAGTTGACTGGATAGATGTGTAGATTAGTTTGCTAGATCGCTTTGTCAATAGAAATGTTGTTTTCTCAGACAATAAAGTATATTTGACTACGAGTATGACTATGGTAACTAGTCAAAATTAAGGTATCTTATTGGTTAAAAAGTAGAGGTGTGAAATTTTCAAAGTAATTTTCCCCAAATTACAAAAGTAGGCTGAACAGCAATAATTTTCGATATTTCGGTCGTCCGCCTTCATTTCACCCGATTTGTTTGCGTTAACAGGTTTGTGCCGCGCTGTAAGATTCCCGGAAAAATGGCTTTTAAGTTATCTATTAGTGAATGGGGGTTGGAAAAATTTTTAGAAGCATTTGAAGGTAAGAATAAAAAAATTGCATTTACTTTTTAACGCCGATATTTTTCATAAGTAATGCTGAAACTGATGAAATTATTTGTGTGTGCTGGAGCTGTGCTATTTTTTATCCTTTTGTAAGTACGCCATGCTGGAAGAACCGGTCTAGAAATGGCGTTGTTTCCAGTCAAGAGTAATATAATAATCAGCAATCATCATGCGTCGATCAGGAGACCGGGGTTTTTAACTTTTAAATATAAAATTAAAGCACAATTAAAATTATTTTATAGACAAGGTGATTCAGAAATAAGTACCGAAAATTTAAAGATAGTGTGATTTAGGAAATTTTAAAATAAGGTCAATGAAATTTTGGTCTAAACCTCTGTTTAGAATAATTTTATTAGACAAGCTGTTAAAGATTGTGTGATATAAAGGAAGATGCACAAAAGTAGGAAAGCCTATTTTAAGCTATAGGCATTAAATCGGCTTTAAACTCGGAAACGATATAGGTCGCATGAAAATTTTTTTAAGAATACCTAATAATTTTTAGTTAATAAACCAGACGGTCAAAAAAAAAATTAATATACCTACATCCGGGTGCCAAGAAAAATTTTCATTTAATATATTCAAAAATGATTGTGGAAGATTTTAAAACGTTTTTTAAGTTTGATTATTTTTTTAATTTTGCGATTTAGATAGATAATTTTTGCACAAACTATATGAGTAAGTAGCTAAGAATATAAATGTCGAAAATAATTTTTAGGTTAGGTACCCCTTATGCAGAGATAATCGGAATAAAAAGTTTTTTCATTATTCCATCAATAAAAATTGTTCCCATGTGTCTAACTTTATGATTCCGTGGCCACTGTACCTGTTGAATACAAGTTTTTTTGTAGGTATTTATAATCTTATGTTTCTAACGTTTTTATGTTTCTAGTTGTACACCTGTTGAATACAAGCTTTTTGTTCTAAAGCTTTATTATTACCTATATAAAATATGATCTCGAGAGTTCTTATTTTATTTGTAATCTTATATCTCTAATGATTTTCTGTTTTTAATAAAAACGTCGATTTTTTTTATGATAAGGCACAGCACTGCAGGATAAATCCTTTATGGTGCTCTGGGAGCGGTGCGTGTGCGCAGGAAACGATTCACGTTGGTCTTGAATCTTTGAAGATCTCAGGGAGGTCGTTCCAGAGTGATGACGTTCTCCAGATGAAAGAATTTTGAAACAGTGTCGTTCGAGGGACACTAAGCTAAACCACGTACTGGTGGGCTGCAGTGGCTCGTCGTGTATTTCTGCCATGCACCGCTCTGGGTGGTATCAAGCGGGCAACCTCAGTTGAACACTTGCCATGAAAATATTTGTAAAATAGACGCAAGTCGCCAACCTGCCTTCGATGTTCAAGGCTTTCCAGGTTGTTTGTCAGACTATGGTCACCGATCAAGCGAATAGCTCTTCTTTGAATGGAATCTAGCAATCTCAGGGTATGTTTAGGAGCAGAGCCCCAAATATGCGAACAGTACTCCAGCGATGGTCGAATTTGGGCTTTATAGAGCATCAAAAGTTGTTGAGGTGTATAGAGGTTCTTAGTTCGGAAAAGTACTCCAAGCGTCTGCGAGGCTGCCTTAGCAATTACCGCAACGTGGCTATACCAAGACATATGACTATCCAAATTAACGCCCAATAAATGAATTGATGAAGCCAAGGGAATCGAGTGTCCCGCCATAACTATACCCGGTTCTTCAACATTAACTTTTTTAGAAAAAACTGCCGCCTGGGTCTTTTTAGCGTTAAATTCTACTTGGTTACTGTCACCCCAAGACAGAATTTCTTCCAGGTCTTTGTTGAGATGTGAGACCTCTTGCTGCCTATAGAGATGTGCATTAGCAGCCGATGTTGGGTGCGACGTAATAAAATTAAAATATTAACACCTTGTTTTATTTTTTTACGTATTTGTGAGTAGGTAGGCATATAAGTATTAGTGTATTTTTGATTTTATTCTGTTTTCATCTTGACCCCATAGTCTTGTAACGAAAATGGAATGTTGTTCGCAGGGCAATCCATTTTACAATCCGTATATTATTTTCTTTTTATGTTTATTTTTAACAGCTTTCATAATAATAAAATGTACCTATATTAAAAGAATAATATACCTATTGTAAATCACCAAAACATGAAAATGAGCAATATTACAATATTTCGATATGAGGGTTCAGAAATTAGCATCTCTAAGTTTTCAATTTTATGAAGGTTGTTACAAGGCAATATGGTCACTAAAACTCATTGCTACGGTAATTAAAGCCTAATTCTACAATAACAACAAGTAACACATTGACGATTTTAAAAAATATGCCTTTATTAAATTATGTTATAATATTAGAAGTCCCTATAGCGGCTATTAATACTGTATACAGGGTGTCCGGAAAATACGTGTACAACATTTAACGACAGACTCCTGACGTCAAAATAGAAAAGATCTAAGCCGACTTAGTTATATCCAAAATTGTCTCGTATAGCCGGTAAAGGGCGTCAAAAATTTGTAAAAATATTGGTTTTTCCTCAATTACGTGAAAACCTGTTAATCGATTTTAATGATTTTTAGTATGTAGACTAATACTATAAAATGACGTTTTCTAGTAGTATAGTCACCGGCTGTAAATAAGTGGAAGTGTTATAAAAGTGATATAATACGTCAACATTTCTCCTGATTTTTTATATCAACGGCGTTATGACAACCCAGATATTTTTTGTCGAGTGACTGGATGTATTTGGAAGCTATTTTATCTCTTCAATATTTTTCGCAGGATTAGCTGTTTTGCCAGAAAAAAAATATTTACAATTACCTGCATACATCAATTATTAACATTAGTAATAAAATTAAAATCAAATTACCTGTAACAGTAATTCTTTTAGTGACCTTGTGGCTATGACATTTAATAATTTGACAATTATTGACAAATTGTCACCAGTCTATAAAATTTACTAAACTATACGATCAACATTCTTGAATTACATATTCACAGTCAACAAGTCAGGTTATGTTGACAACAACAACACATTTTTCTCGAGTTCGGATTTTAACGCGTTTTTCCATTATATATAAAGCCTACAAATTCCTTTCTCTTTCAATATAACTCGCAACCAGCCCCAGGGCACAAAAGTGAAGAAATTCCCAGCATTTTCCCGGAAAGAATCGGCAATTCACGAAAAACCTAACCTACAACCGTGGGGACCTGTTTCAAGTGTAATAATTCGTGCGTTTATGTGGATGTTACTAAAGACAAAAGCATTAAAGACCTTTTTGGTGGGCCATGCGACTTTTGCAGAAACATTTTTTGTAGAGATTGCTCGAAACTTACGTCGAGTGATATTAGAGCACTGATGACGCAATCACGCACAGTACTGTTTTTCTGCAATGTCTGCCTGTGCAACATAAAGCAGATAGGCAACATGCAGAAGGACTCGCATCAGAAACTTAATGATTTAAAGCAGGATGTTCGTGATATGAGAGTTACCATACAGCAACTTCAAACCAAGGTGGATTCAGCGCCCAAATCTTATGCAGAAGCCTTAGCCAGCACCACCAGCTTATTGCAAAAAGATATTGCGGATATCAAAGGATCGGCGGAGTTTATTTCCCAGTGTTATGAGGATCAAAAAAAAGAGATCAGTAAGGCCACAGACGTATCAAAGAAGTTTGATAAGGAGAACAGTGTCCTCAAGCAAAATATCAGGAAATTGGAGAGTAAAGTTTTGCAATCAGAGCAAAAAGAAAAAGAGAACAAAATAATAATCTCGGGTCTAAAGCAGGTGAGTTCTGCAAACGTCTCGGAGATAGTCAAGACCGTGTTCAAAAGCTTGGATCTGGCATCGCTGCAGATTAGACATTGCCACAAGTTGAGTGACAAAGACGGCTCTCTTATTTCAGTGAAGCTAGGTAATAAGCAAGATAAGGCCTCTTTATTCAAAAGACGCAAACAAATAGGCAAAATCACAGTCATGTGGTCTGCAGGGCGGCTCGATCTATTTCAATGAGGATCTCACTACAGAGAACCAAAAACTATTTAAATTAGCACGGGATGCAAGAAAACAAAAGCTCGTTGAAATTGCTTACACATACAGTGGCTCAGTATATGTCAAAAAGAATGCCAACTCTCCTGTCATTAAGATCCTAAGCGAGGAAAGTCTCAGCGACCTGTAATGGTCTTGTACTACTTTTAAATACGTATTTATATTCCAACCTAATGGACCTCTCCTGTTAAAAATGGCCTATTCATCATTGTTAATTAACGTACAAAACATTCAGGGCTGTCGAACCAAGTTGAAGGAACTTAGACTCTCCTTCGATAGCTGCCCTTTTGATGTCACCTTCATTACGGAATCATGGCTCAATGATAGTATACTGGATCATGAACTTGTTGACTTAAGAAGATACTCAATTTTTCGTCGAGATAGAATCACAACATGTTCTAAAAAAGATGAAGGCGGAGGTGTTGTCATAACTGCTATAAATAAATATAACCCAGTTGCACTCCAAGAATTCCACAGTGACGCTGAGGATGTTTGGGCTCTTTTGACTGTTGGTTACATTAAAGTATACTTGTGTTGTGTTTATCTCCCACATGGAGATGATGTAAATTATTCTTGTTTTTTAACAAAATTGAGTGTAAACTTAGATAAGATAAAGGATCACCCTGTCTTAATATGCGGCGATTTTAATTACTCAACGGTTGATTGGCTTGAGGATGACAGTCATTTTAAGCCTTTTACCATACCGCCTAAGTACGCTGAGCTACTGGAAACTTCTTCCCACTATGGCCTTATGCAATTTAATAACATATATAACAATAATATTAGGCTTCTAGATTTGATATTTTGTAATGGATATTTTATTAGTAACTTGGTTCACTCTGACCATCCCCTGTTGCCTGAAAACACAAACCACCCCTCTTTGGAGTTCCTGCTTGATTCCCTCATTCAACATTGAAAGGAAAATGCAAAAAGAAATACTTTCATAACTTTAAACAAGCAAACTACTCTTATATCAACAATGCTATCAACTTACAGGACTGGGCATCACTGTTCAGCTCTGACAACGTAGACACAAATGTCACAATATTTCATAATACTTTAAATAACATTATAGAAAACAAAGTGCCTCTAAAAAGTATAAACAATAATTGTCCTCCTTATTTTTCTGAAGATACCATTAGACTGGTAGTTAGGAGAAACAAATTGCTTAAAAAATGGAAAGTGAACAAAAATATGGATGACTACAATTCATTTAAACTTCTTCGTTCACAAACTAAAAGGTGTATCAACACAGATTACCAATCGTATATTTCTAACATAGAAAATGAAATACCTAATAATAGTAAAAGATTCTGGCATTTTGTGTCAAATAGGAAAACAAATCGTGAAACTCCAAGGGAAATGAAACTTGATGATAGGGTAGCAGAGGATGGTCCCGGGGTTTGTGGACTGTTTTCTGGTTTCTTCCAGAGTGTATACGTTGCAAAGTCTCCTACAAAAAAGGGTAACAAATATTGTCAAGATAAAAATAAATCACTTTCTAAAATTGTGTTGACTCAGACTGAGGTTAAAACGGCTTTGGAGGGTCTAGATGAGAGGAAGGGGGGAGGCCCTGATAATATCCCATCCATTTTCGCGAAAAGGTGCTCTTCATCCCTCTCATTGCCATTGACATTATTGTTCAATCAATCCCTTTCCTCTGGAATTTTCCCAAAGGCCTGGAAAGTCTCTGCCATAACTCCAATACATAAAACGGGGCAAACAAATGACGTCAAAAACTATAGGCCCATCAGCAAACTGTGCACCTTCTCTAAGCTCTTTGAAAAGCTGGTCTACCCATATATTTTTAATTTTGTTATTAGTGATATTATGCCAGAACAATATGGTTTCTTACAGAAAAAGAATTTGGAATTGAATTTGATAGAGTATTCACAATACATATATGAATCGTTTGATGCTTTTTCTCAGATGGATGTAATTTATACAGACTTCAGCAAAGCTTTTGATAAAATTTGCCATCAGACTATGACAGAGAGGCTAGCAGAGGTGGGGGTTTGTGGTGACCTTCCTAGATGATTTGAGTCCTACCTACTTAATAGGTCAATGTTTGTAGCCCTTATGGGATTTTATTCTGAAAGATTCACTCCATCTTCCGGGGTCCCCCAGGGCTCCCATCTTGGTCCTCTGTTGTTCGTTATTTATATTAATAATATAAAGCTATGTTTTAAATCATGCCTCTTTTTATGCTACGCTGATGATCTAAAAATATTTCTTAAAGTTAGTTCAATACAAGACTGTGAGGCCCTTCAAACCTGTTTAAATAACCTAGTGCAATTCTGCAATGAAAATCAACTATTCCTGAACTTTGATAAATGTTCAATCTTAACATTTTCTCGCGGATCCATAAAGTTTAATTATGACTACAAATTGGGAAGTACTTCTTTGAAAAGGGTTACTCACATCAAGGATCTGGGGGTCCTGTTCGACTCTAAAATGACATTTAATCTGCACATTGATAAGCTGGTCAACGATTGTAATAGGATTCTTGGATTCATCAAGAGACAATGTGCGGATTTTCATTATCCTAAGACAATTATTACTCTCTATTATTCATATGTTTTTAGCAAACTGCAATTTGCATCAGTCATATGGAGCCCCAGATACAAAAATTCAATTGATAGACTAGAAAAAATCCAAAACAAATTTTTAAGATTTTTATGCTTTAAAACCCATTTCCGTATTGTCGACCATAACTACTCAATCCCTCGATTACACTTCAAGATTCTTGAACTGGAAAAAAGAAGAACCATAAGTGATATCTTAGCAATGTTTAAGATTGTCAACAACATGTCCAATTCTCCCAATATTCTTTCCAAGATTCAAATTAATGTACCTGCTCGAACACTCCGCACTCATGACCTATTTCATATTCCATATTGTAGAACTAATAACTACCAAAACGCTCCTTTAGTAAGGATGGTAAAGGCTGTCAATTTGTATTGTGCTGATAGTGAGTTAGACTTATTTGCAACTAGTTTGTTAACACTTAAACGAAAACTTAAACTTAGGTTCCTAGAATAGATTAGACCTCTTGTGATATGTAATGTAATGTGTGATTTTCTTAATTTAAGCGGGATATTGCTTTAGTAATATCAGGATACTATTTTTTGGAATTTGTTCTGTTTGTATCCTAAGAGACCTTAATAAATAAATAAATAAATAAATTTCACCATTAAACATGGAAAATTATACGAACTCTGAGAAGGTTGACATGCTCCTGGTATACGGGTTTTGTCAAGGAAATGGGCGTCAGAGTGTTAGGGTTTACATGGAGAGATATCCTAACCGTCGAATACCAAACCACCAAAAATTTGCCAATATCGAGCGTCATCTTCGGGAAACGGGCAGCTTTGAGAAAAAATTTGAAGGCAGGGGTCGTATGCGAACAACTCAAACTGTGAAAACAGGAGAGAACATTCTGGAAAGAGTTAAAAAAGAACCAAGTACCAGTACCCCTCGCTTAGAACGTGAGTTACATGTTCCTAAAACGATTGTCAATGAGGTTTTAAAAGAATAGTTGTTCCAAATATCACGTGCAAAAAGTCCAGGAACTTTTACCGACTGATCCCCCCATGCGGCTTACATTTTGTCAATTTATTAGAAACAAAAGAGGCCGTGATCCAAATTTTTGCAGAAAAATATTTTTTACTGACGAGGCGTGCTTTACAAGATCTGGAGTAACCAATCTGCACAAAGAACATATTTATTCCGATGAAAATCCACATGCCATTACAGTTGCACATCATCAGCATCAATTTAAATTAAATATTTGGGCAGGTATTATTGATCGCTACCTTATTGTTATTCCAGACAGGTTAGATGGAAATATTTATTTAAATTTTTTGCAATACACATTACCAATTCTTCTGGAAAATTTGCCCCTTTTACTTTGGAGGGAAATGTAGTATATGCATGATGGTGCCCCGCCCCATTTTTCCGTTGCCGTTCGGCAATACTTACACCATCAATATCCCAACCGATGGATTAGAAGAAGCAATGATGCACCAGTGAAATGGCCACCACGTTCTCCGGAGTTAAATATGTGTGACTTCTTTTTGTGGGGCGCTATTAAAACAGAAGTTTACAAGACTCCGGTAAACACACACCATGATTTATTGACGCGGATTTTAAATGCAGGCAACCATTTTAATAAACCCGAGACATTAAATAGGGTCCAATATCATTTTTTAAGGAGTGTTAATAAGTGTATTTAGCAAGATAGATATAGTAGATTAGCATTTTACACATTTGCTTAAGTAATGTTTCGTTTTATATTAGTTTCTTACAATATTTTTAATACATACTTCAAACTTTGTTGTACTTTGTTTTATTATTACTGTTACTAATTGATGTATGCAGGTAATTGTAAATTTTTTTTTCTGGCAAACCAGCTCACCCAACAAAAAATATTGAAGAGGTAAAATAGCTTCCAAATACATCCAGTCACTCGACAAAAATATATGGGTTGTCATAACGCCGTTGATATAAAAAATCAGGAGAAATGTTGACGTATTATATCACTTTTATAACACTTCCACTTATTTACAGCCGGTGACTATACTACTAGAAAACGTCATTTTATAGTATTAGTCTACATACTAAAAATCAGTAAAATCGATTGGCTGGTTTTCACGTAATTTAGGAAAAAACAATACTTTTACAAATTTTTGAAGCCCTTTACCGGCGAAACGAGACAATCTTGGATATAACTAAGCCGGCTTAGATCGACCAATCTTGACGTCGGGAGTCTATCGTCCAACGTTGTACACGTATTTTCCGGTCACCCTGTATATCAGTGATAACTGAAGTACTTGAATCAGCGCAACTAAAGCCCAATAGTGGGTATAGGTAGTGGGTATTACTACGATATATCAGTGACAACTTAAGTACCTTAATAACCGTAGGTAACAGTTCAGCTATTGCATTTTATTAAAGCAGTAGCTCAAGTGAAAGTAGAACGACCTCTTTAGTTATTATAGCAAATCATCTTAGCTGTCCCCTATGTAACTGAGATAATTTAGTTATGTTTATTAAATCTTTAATTATGGTAATTAGAACTTTTTCTCAGTGAAGAAGATGGAACTAATTCGGCAATGTTAATTTTGTAAAATCCACTCGTGTGACTTGCCATCTTCGAGATCAATGTTGATGATACCCCATGTCGACGTCAGGTCAATTTTTATCTCGTTCAGGTTAGTTTAGTTAAACGTTGAACGTCGCTTTGATGTGACCCGACTCTTCGATGCGGTTTAGTTTTTTAAATGCACTAGCAGGCATAGTACCTTTGAAATCTCGGGAACGATGCAAAGTCACAGAATAGCCACCTATGTGAAAACCTGTGCCATCCATGCGATATCGCTACAGTATGGATTCACTTTTATGCTGACTCTTTACTGGCCGAGAAGAAATTTATTTTATTTTATTTTTTATGATAAGGCACAGCACTGCAGGATTAATCCTCTATTGCGCTCTGCGAGCGGTGCGTGCGCGCAGGCAACGATTCACGTTGGTCTTGAATCTTTGAAGATTATACTCGTTGGGAAACATGGTCGTTTCAGAGTGATGACGTTCTCTAGATGAAAGAATTTTTAAACAGTCTCGTTCGAGGGACACTAAGCTGAACCACGTACGGGCTGCATTGGCTCGTCGTGTATTTCTACCATGCATCACTCTGGGTGGAATCAAACGGGCAACCTTAGTTGAGCACTTGCAATAAAAATATTTGTAAAATAGACTCAAGTCGCCAACCTGCCTTTGATGTCCAAGGCTTTCCAGCTTGTTTGTCAGATCATGGTCACCGATCGAGCGACAGGCTCTACTATATCTGTTCTATATCCTCACTCTATACTGTTTTAATACACTATAGATTAATCAGAAACGTCGAGCAGTACTTCTAACCCTTGACCATCTTTATTGTCTTCAAAACGACCTCTCGTCGGGAACTCCATTAAACTTATACCTAGTAATTTTTTATTTTAGCTATTAAATTAACAATTTTTATTTTATTTGAATTTTTTATTGAACCCAATGATTTTAAATTTTTATTAAAAATAAAACAGATGGTGTATTTTGAATTTATTATTATATTTGTAATTTTTTGGCATTTTGAATTACTCGTTCAAATTCTAGATAAATTTTATTTAACTTGCTCTATTATTATCTTCAAATGCTTCTGGTATGTTTGCATTTTAATATCACTGACTGACTGATTAGGCCAACAATTTTAACAAGTATTTTACAACTATAATACCAAATCTACTAAGAAATATTAATACATCACACATTATGTAATATCCATATTAAAAATCAGTCAATGTATTTAAAACCTGTCACACATGAAGAGATATGTGAATTAAGCAAGGATATTAAAAATGAACATAGCAGCGGAGTAGATGAAATACCCACCAGTGTTATAAAACACTCTATCTGTGAGTTAAAGGAAGTATTGTGTCTTTTTATTAAAAATTCGTTTAGACATAGTATCTTTTCAGGTAATCTAAAAGTAGCATTAATTAAACCCTTATATATAAAAGGAGTCCTTCTTAAGATGGACAGTTCAGTCTTTTGCCTCGATTTTCCAACGTATTTGAGATAGCTATGAGCAAACGACTAGTAAACTCTATGAATCAATTCCGGTTACTTCATAATAACACGACGTTTTAAAAGGAAAATCCACGCAAACAGCAATTTACCAGTTCATTCAGTAAGTTTTGAATTTCTTCGAGTACGGTGAAGCTGTAATCGGAATGTTTCTCGATTTGTCAAAGGCTTACGACTCATTGGATAGGAGACTATCAATAAAACAGTTGGAAATGTATGGGATAAGAGGGCATGCACTAAGGTGGCTAAAGTCTTACCTTAGTGAAAGAACTCAAACAGTAGGAGTATACAAAGATAGCGAATATAGCAAATCAAGAGATGTTCGTTAATGAGAATGGAATAGCTTAAGAGGAAATACTTGGGCCAATTCTAATTGTCATATTCATAAATGATTTCTATTCCGTAGCTGACAGATATTGCCAAAATATGATTAACTACGCAGATGATACTAACCTATTAACAGGTAGTAAAACTGTGCTCTAACTGTCAGATAACAAGAAACTTTTTATAGCAACCTCCCAATGGTTCACCGATAATAAACTAATTCAAATTAGTTTATTATCGGTATAGTATGTGTTAACAATTCTTAACATAGATAAAACTAATATTTTATTCTTTAGAACAAAACAATCAAAATTAGAAGATATCGGCTGTTTAGACATGGCAACAAATATCCAATTACTAGCAACTCAAAATACAAAATCTTTAGGCGGGTACACTGTACATCAATGAAAACTTAGACTGTCTTATAAGCGAGTTAGTCAAGTCAAGTAAGCTCTGTCTGCCACGGAATCCGGATACTGAGCAAATATATGAATAAGAAAACTTTAAAAATATTTTACTTTGCAAACTTCGAATCGATTTTGATATACGGTATCATATTCTGGGGTCAAGACAGCCACATCCAGAGCACTTTCGTTGTTCAAGAACGTGTTCCAAGAATAATTAGAAAAGTGGACTTTAATTAATCGTGTCGAACAGTTTTTAAGGAACTGGGAATTATGATTATCTACGCATTGTATGTTTATGAATGTCTTATGTTTGCTTTTAGAATCATATGTTTGATTTAGCCGAATTATGGTCATCCTCACAACACAAGATCGGACATTCTTACTTATCCCATGCATCGCCTTCAGCTGACGGAAAAAGTTCACAATACATGTGTATAAAATTGTATAACAAATCACCTACACAGTTAAAGCGAATAGAAAGGCAACGAGCTTTAAAAAAGGAAGATAAAACATTGTTAATTCGGCTAGAACCTTACTGCTTAGATGATTTTACTAACATGTAGGCATTTAAATCTAAATAGTTGTATATTATTTGACGTTATCTTACTTTGTTATCCTGATTGTAACAAGTTTAAAATAGAGAATATTATTATTATTATTATTATGATTTTCTAACAGGTTGCGAGACCTGTCATGCACTCCCTCTACGGGGAACATTCACTTATCCCAGATATCACCGATATCAAAAGGATTGAGCTCTGTGGGGGCCCTTTCCGTGGTATTGGGCCCGTGGGGTTCTTCTTTGATTACCCATATACTTTTTGACTGTGCGGCTTGCTGAAAGCAGCACTGCTTTTTGCATATCCTTGTAGAGATCTTGAGGTATTTCTAGTGTTCTAAGGTTTTCCAAAAGCTTGTTTGGGATTACTCCTGTTGTTGAAACAATAATCGGCATGATTTCGATGCTGTCCATATTCCACTGTATTCTTATTTGCTCCTGGAGGTCTCGATACTTCGCTATCTTCTCAGCATGCTTCACTAGAAGGTTGTTATTATTTGGTATAGCTATATCTATCAGAGTCGTTTTCCTGGCCCTCTTGTCTACCACTACAAGGTCCGGTCTGTTGTGGGCCACCGTCTGATCAGTAAGAATAGTCCGATCCCAGTACATCTTATAATAGTTGCTTTCTAAGATTGTCTGTGGTGTATATTTATAATATGGGATCTTCTCGTTTTGGACAAGCTATAGTTTCACCGCTAACTCCTGGTGCAGGATCTAGGCTACTGCATCATGCCTCTCCTTTTATTCTGTTGCAGTGAACATCTGGCATCCTCCCGTGATGTGTTGGATCGTTTCTGCCGTTTTACATCCATATCTGCATTTATCTGCCTGTACTGAGTTGTCTCTAATTATGTATTTCAGGTAGTTTCTAGTTGGTATGACCTGATCTTGGATTGCCAGTAGAAATCCCTCCGTTTCAGGAAACATCTGTCCAGAGATGAGCCAGTAGTTCGACGCAAGACTGTCGACGTGATCCTGGGCTGCCTCGTTCAGGTGTCGTCCGTGTAGAGGTTTTTCCTTCCATATCTGTAGCTTTTCTTCATTGGTCTTGTGGAGTTGTGGGACATTCTGACCCCTCAATCTTAGAGGAGTGGAGTGGTGTGCTTCGCAAATAGCATAGTGTAGGTCTGAAGTTTGGGCTTTATTGCGGAAGTACTCTCTTAAATTGGTTATTTATTGATCCATTATTTTTCCAATGTCTGCCAGACCTCTTCCGCCTTGATGTCGTGGTAGAATAGTCCGCTCTACCGCACTTCTTGGGTAATGTTTGAGTGTTTTGGTAAGTTGAGTACTGACATCGAAGGGTTACAGCCCCTTCGATGTCAGTCACGCTCCAGTCTACTATGCCGAATGAGTAGGACAGAACTGAGCAGGCGTAGGTGTAAATTGCTTTAAACAAGTTCTTGCTGTTCAGTTTTATTCTCAGAAGCCTTTTTGTTCTGTTAAAATATCCCCTATATATATTATATCTATCTTCATTGCTGCATGACTAATGCGGTGAGCCAGCTTCATCCCCAAGTATTTGTATTTCTCGCCTTCTCCCATTGCCTGAATCTCCTGGCCATCTTGCATAACGAACGGGTTTTGCTGTATTTTTCCCTTTAAATTAGTCTACAACATGTATTTTGTACTTTCTGCACTTTGTATCTGTCCTCCTCGCAGAGACAAGGCCCATAGATGAAGTCGCAATAGGTGAAGTGTGATCACCAGGCTTTCACACAAAGTTTTCTTTAATTGAGAAGATAGTATGTGGCGATTACTATATAAAAGTTTAAGTGAAGCGGATGCTTTCTTATTAAGATTTTTTATATGGTCACGAAATCGTAGTTCTTCATCGACCATTAGGCCCAAGTCCCTAGCAGAGTTGACAAAGTTTAAAGGAGTATTTAAAACTTGCAGTTTCAAGTTGTTCTTTACATAACTTTTTTTAGCCTTAGTACCTATACACAGTAATTGAAATTGTTTAGAGTTTAAAGTTAAATTATGTTCCTCCGAAAGTGTTCTGCTATTTTCCAGATCATGGGTAATATTGTCGCTTGAACTGTATCTGACACATGAAAGGAATAATAAAGCTGTGTATCATCAGCATAAGCCTGTGTTCTGCAGTAAGTTGTTGAGGTTATTATATCAATAGTATAAATTATAAACAATAGAGGTTATAAGACAGAGCCCTGAGGCACTCCAGAATGGATGCTTAAACTGCTGGACTCAACACTGTTACATGAAACCCTCTGAGAACGATTTGATAGAAAGGATTTTAGCAGTTTGAGAGCATCGGGGTTAAATCCATAACATTTTAACTTTGCACATAGAAGTCTATGGTCCAGAGTGTCAAATGTCTTGGAATAATCCAATAGTACAAGCACATTTACCATTCCTATGTCGACCGCTCTTATTGCATCGTCAATGACGGAAGCTAGTGCAGTAGCCGTACTTAAACCTTTTCTGAAGCCACACTGGAAGTCGGATATTATTTTACTTTTTTTGAAGAAAGATAGTAGAGGACTTGTTCCAGAATTTTTGAAATTGTCGGCAAAATACTAATTATTCTTAAATCTGAGAAGTTTTTTGGGTTATTTAATTTTGGAATAGGGATGCCTACAGCTGCTTTCCACAATGCAGGAATATGATTGTTTTCAATGAGGATGTTAACATTGTGCAGAATAATATGTTCGATAAACGGATTGCAGAGTTTCAACATTTTCAGGTTTATACCATCAACTCCTTGTGCGTTTGTTTTAATACTATTTAGGATACGGTAAATGTCATTTATTGTTGCAAACGTGAAGCTAAATATTTTTTCAGGCTTATGCGAATTGTTATTATGAAAGTCAATTCTGTTGTTACATTTGTCAGACACATTTTGCAGAAAAGATGCGATGTATTGGTTAATGCTTTTTGGATCAGTGATATTGTTAGGCAACGTATTGGAATTATTACAGCGAACATTTAAGTTTGTGAGTGCTTTCCAAGTTTTTGATGACTTATTTTGGAAAGCAATTCTAGTTAGATACATTCTTTTTGACGCCCTAGTAGCAGATACGACATGATTACGTAGCGCCCTCTAATTATCACGTTCAGTATCGGATCTAGATCTTTTGTATTTTTGCCACGATCTGTCTCTAAGTTTTTTTAAATGTTTGATTTCATCATTTAACCAAGGTGCCCTTGGTTTAGTGACCCTGACTTCACGTAACGGCGCATGTCTGTCAAAAAGATCTGTTAGTAGCTTATTAAACAGTGAGATTTTATTATCTATACTGCGTTCCCTGAAAAGGCTATACCAGGGGGTAGGTTAACCAGGTCAGTTTCAAAAGTATTATAATTTAGATTTTTATAACAACGGTATTTAATTTTTGTGGGAGATGGTCTATTTGATTGGAGATTTAAACAAACATAAACCAGATTGTGATCTGATATGCCCTCTGCTGAGACTGTGCCGTACTGATTGACTATTTCGGTATCGTTTATGAAAATTGGGTCAATAAGTGTGCTTGATTTGTCAGTTATTCTAGTTCGTTCAATATCTGTAAAAGACCGAAAGATTCGAAAATGTTTTGGACCGGGTTATTTAAACTGAAAAAATTCACATTGAAGTCTTCCAAGCATATAAGAGTATCAGTCGTTGGAAAAATTTCCCCTAATATGTTGTAAAAATCAGTAGTGAAGCTATTTATATTTGTATTAGGTGGTCTATACAGGGTCGTTGGTATGTATGGAAACGGTCGATTATTTCCTAAAGTACAACAGCTGGCAAAAAATATTTAAGACAAAAGTTTTAGGGTTTTTTATAGTCTATAAGAATTTTAAAAAGTTTAGTATACAGGATAAGTCACAAAGCCGTAGAGAAATAAAGTTACTTTTTTTTCAATAGAGTACCCTATATCTTAGAATATTTTTGGATTTTGCATAAAATTACAATTATTTTTTATTAAGTGCATTATAAGTCTAAACCTAATAGTTTCCGAGAAATTGAGTTTTGAAAAATGACATTTTTGAATTTTGACAGCTTCTAGCTTTCTAACGGCACAGCTTAGAGTAAAACGTCTTACATGTCCTTATGCTAGTTTTTAACTCTCTTTCTAAAAGCGTCAACTTCCGGTTAAACCGGATGTAGCTCAAAATCCAGAAGTATAGTACTTCCGGTTTTTCGGGAAGAGAATAAAAAAGTAAGAGGGACATGTAAGCCGTTTTGCTCTATAGCGTACCGTTAGAAAACTAGAAGCTGTTAAATTTCAAAAATGTAATTTTTCAATCGTCGATATCTCGGAAGCTATTAGGTTTAGACTTATAATGAACTTAATAAAAAATAATTGTAATTTAGATAGTAAGATAGAGGTTGTTCTATTAGAAAAAAGGTAACTTTATTCCTCTACGGCTTTCGACCGTTTCTATACATACCAACTACCCTGTAGAATACTCCCACAACTATCGATTTATTACGTAAATTAAACTGTAAAAATAAAAATTCCAAAGCTTCTGTTACTTGAAAGTGAAAATTGATTATTTGGGTCTTTACACACGACTTGACATAAGCGCCCACTCCTCCACCTCTGCCCAGTCTATCTTTATGGAAAAAGTTATATCCCGTTATATTAACCAAGATTAAATCGGTATTTCCCGACAGCTATGTTTCTGTAACCGATACAACGTCATAGTCATTATCCTGAACTATATAAGCAAAATCGTTAAAGCCTGTAAAGAGTGATCTAACATTGATATAGGAGATCTTTACAATACTACTACTACTACTACTACCACTACTACTACTACTACTTTTATTACTGTGAACAGATTATGTTATTTTGTTAGCTATAGTTAATATTTGTCTTTATTATGTCACCCTGTCGTTTATAATTAGGACATTCCCAACTGCTACCTTGGTACCGTATATCATAGTTAGTTTTAAATTTAGAATTAGAATATATACAATTATTGCATTTGAAGATCTGACATTGGCAGTCTTTAGCCTCGTATTTCTCGGAGCACTTATAACACACATTTTCATTTCTGCATTTGTTGCTCTTGTGGTTGAATTGTTGGCAATTGTAGCATTTTAGAACGGAGATGTCGTCATAAACGGGTTACCGTTCCCAGCCAATGTATACTTTTCCTACGTCCATAAAAACCTTAAAAGCTTCTGGGGAACACTCTGCATATATAGTTTTAGTAGTTTTGTTCGAAAAACATTTAATATAGGTTATTTGGAACGCATCCTTGTCTGGTAGGAAACGATTTTGCTGTTTTATTAATGTCTCTATATCATCCTTAGTGTGAGTGTAGTTATATCCAGGTATTTTTATTTTTGGGTTCCTAAGGCTGGTTTCCATGACTTCATAGTAGGCTCCCAAGATTTCTGGTGCCGACTTTTTTAGTTTTTCTAACTCTTGCAATGATGGGAGCTTACACACAATTTTCTCATTTTGCAGCTCTTTTACTTTGTCGATTCTAATGCCCATGATCGCAGGATTATGATTTTATTTTGAAGTTGTCATTGTAAAGGTTTTTTTAAGAGTCAAATAAGTCTTGGAAAAACAAAATATGAAGGTACGTATGTTTCAAGCAAATATATCGTTACGACAATAATTCTCAGTGGCGCCCTAAATGTTCAACTTGTCGCCAATCGTTCTGTATACACGACTCCAATCTCTCCCTGGTTGATAATACTGCAATTTCCACCTCTTCCATAGGGATACGGCGGCTGCTGTCCATTATCCTTTTTATCATGTTTTCTCTTGTGGCGGGTCTGGTAACGAAAACAAGATCCTTCAATCTCCCCCATAGATAAAAATCTAGGCATGTTAAGTCAGGTGATCTAAAATAGAAATTACCACTTTCATTAACAGTATCACAATATATCCTATAATATTACCTGACAGGCCACGAAAATATACTCCCTCTTCCTATCCACCTTGCAGGAAATGTGTCATCAAGAAATTGACGAACGTTTGCCGCAAAATGTGCAGGACATACATCGTGTTGGGAAACCATAGTTCTGCGAATATCCAAGGGCACATCTTCGAGAACAATTGGGAGTTCGTAATTTAAAAAATATAAATATCTTTGCCCAGTAAGCGACTCATTAAATACAAACGGTCCAATTACTCTGCCACCCAAAATGCCGCACCAGACATTGACACTCCATCTTTCTTGATGCTGCACCTCCCGCATCCAATGGGGATTATCCCGCGACCAATAATGCATATTATGGCGGTTTACTCCTCCATTACTATGGAAAGTAGCTTCATCAGTCCACAAAATTCTGGAGAGGAGATTTCTATCTTCCCATATCATATTGAGCAACCAATAGCAATGATCCAATTTTCTATCATAATCCTGCGGGGTCAAAGCCTGGTGAAGCACAATGTGGTAGGGATGTAGCCTAAAGAAAAACAAAATACTTATTACATTGACTTGAAAATTATTAAGAGAAATATTGGCATTATTTTACCCTATTTAAGAGTTATAACATATAGATATAATTACTTACCTTTCTTCTAATAAAATCCTATTCACAGTAGAGCGAGTAACGCCCAAGTCTCTAACAATTAATCTAATACTAATTTGTGGATTAAATTCCAAATATGTCAAAACATTTACAATGTTTTCCTCTGTTCGACCTCGGCGGCGTCTGCGATATACAGGGCGACGAATACTTCCAGTAGTACGAGAACAGCTAGCTAAACGATTAAACATTCTACTGTCGTATCGGCGCCTTTGAGGATATCGTACTGCGTAAACCCGTTTAGCAATTGTTGCATTTCCCAAACATTCAAAATACACCGCAATGATGTCAAGCGCTTCTTCAAGTATTAGAGACATTTTAAAAATCAAATACGACACAACACTGTTGGCACGACAAAAATTTTGACGTAATAATGAAAGGTGCTACGCGTGCACAGTTTCAATTCATATTTTGTTTTTCCAAGCCTATTTGACTCTTAAAAAACCTTTACAATGGCAACTTGAAAATAAAATCATAATGTTTCGTAATTATGATTATTGTTGCTGATATCTCCGAATTGAAAATAAATATTAACTTGCGGTTTTCGCTGACTTCTTAGACTTTTAATCATCCTTGTAATCAGGTGAAATTGAATATACTATTATATTTACAATTATGGGAAAAACTTGCAATATTTGTGAATTGTAAGACAGCGCCCCCTAGCGCCTAGTGTAAAACACATATTGCCGTAGTTCATAAAATGATATAAAGAGTGAGCAAAGCCCTTTTGAACAAAACTGAGTTTACTAAATTATGTTAAGCCAGACCGGAGTTATCAGCATTTATTAGAAATAATGTTCAATCTTCCCCCACCACTTTATTTGAAAAGTGACGAACACGTTCTATAGGTGAATTTTATTATTAAATCTTCGAAATATACAAAAATGTTATTTTCGGGATACCTTAACTAGGCAACTTTTGAGGAAACTTCGTGATTCATATTTACCGTTACTGTTGCGCCCTCTAGCGCCAGTCTAAGAGACTTGAAAATAATTTTCAGCAATTTCTCATGACCACTTTACCTAATTTTTTTTTTTCCGCAAGCCATACGACTAACACTTTCTGAGATACGGCCGACAGCCATTCTTAGTGGGACACCCGGTACAAAGTTGCTTAGTGTGGGCGCTAAACGGCGCTGAAGTGACAATTTTTAAATCGTTTTTCTGGATTAATTCAAAAACTGCTCATACTATTTTGCCGAAATTTGGTACGTAGGCATAGCTTTATGGGGCAAAAAACCCCATGCCACAATTCTGATTAATATCAGTCCATGGGCGTAGAACCTGGGTTTTTTACTGATTGCTTGTTTCAGATTTATATGCAAATGGAACAAGAGGGGTTTGGGCACAGAATTCAGATGAACCAACTCATTTGCTACAAAAAGGTACTTTTGATAAGACTCAATTCCTCTGACGGTTTTCGAGAAATTTGCATTTTATTACTTAACACGTATTTGTTTTTACAAGAAGAGAAAAAAATAACTAAATCATAAACACAAATAGATAGAAATATCATACATAAAAATTGCTCAAAATGTCCACCTTTTCATGAATATAAAGATTTATACGTCGAAGAAAATTAAAAGACACTTTTTGCAGAACTTGTTCATCGCCCTTAAGAATATTTATTGCATCTTGAATACGTTGCCATAGTTGTTCTGCGTTATCTGGAGTAGTCCTGGAACCCCTGTCTTAAGATGCCCTCATAAGAAATAATCCAATGGATTTGAGTCCGGAGATCGTGATGGCCAATTTACAGGGGCATAACCTCTACTAATCCATTTATTTGGGTACTGCTGATTCAAAAAGTTTCTAACATTTAATGCAAAATGTGGTGGAGCTCCATCGTGCATAAACCACGTATCTCTCCGAAGTTGTAAAGAAAAATCTGGCAGCGTATTTTGTATATGTTGAAAATAAATTTCCCCGGTTAATCTTTGTGGAATAATGACAGAACCAACAATGTGATTACCAATTATTCCAGCCCACACATTAATTCTAAACTCATTTTCAAAATGTTTTACCTTGATAGCATGTGGATTTTCATCCGCATAAACATGTTCATTATGAAAATTTGTAATCCCTCTTCTTGTAAAACATGCTTGATTGGTAAACAAAATATTGTTGTCAAAGTTGGGATTCTCTTCTTTCTGCCTATGAACAAGCCGACTAAAAATTAGGCGCATTTCAGGATCATTAGGTAAAAGATCTTCTTATGGTATGGATATAGCAACTGTTCTTGAATTACTTCATGAACAATATCTTTGGACACTCCTAATTCCCTACCCAGCCTCCTGGTGCTTATTTCTGGATCTTCTGCAACACCTTCTAGAATGTCTTCCTCGACTTTAGGAACCCTTACAAAATGCTGTCTTCCATTATCAATGGCTTTAGGAGTATTTATTTATTTATATATTTATTTATTTATTTTATTAACGTATACACATTTACAAGATATTATCCTAATATAACTTTCTTAGCACAGGCTTTAAATCGTTCTTTGTTAACATTAAAAAAATTCAAATGTTCACAATAAGTATTTACATTAATGCACATTCGGTTGGCCGGATAATACATAAAGTAAAGCGTCCTGGATTGCGGTATATGCAAGAGGGGCGTATTACGTGTTCTATAAGCAGGAACGTGAATACGTAACATTTCAAGACATTCCGAACAAGAAATATGATTATTTAAAATGTTGTAAATAAAACAAACATCATAATATTCCCTCCTGCACTTAAGAGTACCCAAATTTAGGTATGACATTGTTTGTTCAACAGTGAAATTAAGTCCACTCCTACTGAGCTTATACATGACAAACTTAATAAATTTTCGCTGAATATTTTCAAGACGATCGATATAAATATTGAAGAAAGGTGACCAGATAACATTGGAGAATTTCATAATTGATCTTACATAACTAATAAAAAGTATTTTAAGAACATTTACATCGGTAAAATCCTGACAGATTCTCTTAACAAAACCCAACATTCTATTGGCACGAGCAATTATTTTTTCGTAATGATGTGCAAATGTTAGTTTATTGTCAAGATATACACCCAAATCCTTAATAACAGACACTTCCCTCAATGAAACGCCATCTAAATCATATTGCAATGGGATCACAGTTCTTAACCGGCTATATCGTATAGAAAAACGTTTCTCTGCATTCAAACGCATATCATTGAGAGTGCACCAGCTAAAAATTTCATTCAAGTCATCTTGAAGTACGTTTTGGTCTAAAGTAGAGGTTACCATACTGTATATTTTTAAATCATCAGCAAATAGCAGAAAATTTTTCCTTAATAAATTTCCAATATCATTAATAAAAAGATTGAAACGTAAGGGGCCAAGGTGAGAGCCCTGTGGTACTCCCGATGTAGCACAAAATTCATAAGATAAGAATCCCCCCACTTTAACCTGTTGATAACGACCAGAAAGATAAGACTCTATCCACAACAATAAATTTCCCGAAATAACATAATGAAACAATTTAGATAAAAGGAGCGAATGGCTGACCTTGTCAAAAGCCTTACTGAAGTCCATGCAAATGGCATGAACTTCAGATCCAGCAGCCATGGCCCCAAAAATGTAATTGGTATATAGAAATAAGTTTGTGTCAACTGACCGACCTGATATAAAACCGTGTTGTTGAGGTATCAATAATTTTTCGAAAATACTACATAGTTTCTGCTCAACACAATGTTCAAACAATTTAGGTATGATGGACAGTACACTTACAGGTCTATAGTTCCGAACATCACC
Organism: Polydrusus tereticollis; assembly: GCA_963920685.1. NCBI lineage: Eukaryota > Metazoa > Arthropoda > Insecta > Coleoptera > Curculionidae > Polydrusus > Polydrusus tereticollis. The sequence goes on from OY987335.1 coordinate 54,998,804, forward strand.
TTTGTCTCCAGATTTATGAATTGGCCTAACATATGATCCATACAGCTGGAAATTCACCAGTCTCTAAAGATTGTTTGAAAATTAAATAAAGTGGTAAATAAAGAGAAGAAGAACAATGCTTTAATAACAACGGGGGCACACCATCTGGACCCATTGGCTTAGTTGTGTTAAGTTCAATTAGTTTTTTCTCTATAATCAACACCTTGTCCCGTTTCCTTATATTTCTTATGAGCAATCTTTTTTCTAAAGATAAGCCTTTTTAGTTCATTGGAAAACCAGATCGGAAAGTTAATAGTTTGTTTTATAGGTACATATTGCTCGAAACCATCATATAAGATATGATAAAAGTTATCAACAGAAGCAGTAACATTCTCACAAATTATGAAATTCCAATTTATGCAAGAAAAGAATGTGTTTAATTCTCGATAATCAGCACTCTTAAAATCAAAATACCACACGCAATTAAACTCTAGTTTATCTCTAAAATCAGTTGATAAACAAATTTCAAGAGCAGGATGGTGACTATCAATGCTTACTAAACCTTTACAGTTTATTACAGATTCAACATTAAAATTGCAGAAACACAGGTCTAAGATAGTATCATTGACATTTTTTACACCATTATGCTGGGCAAGTCCCAAAAAGGTCATGCCATCACACAACATAACCTCATTCGGACTTCTGACGTTCCCGGGAGAAGACCAATATAATCATCAGTATGTGAAATAATAAGTACATTTGCCGTTTTCCCGCAGGCGTCTTTCAACAGCAGCAAACGTCGGGTGGCTTAGTATACGACGATTTGGAAACCTTTAGGAGTAGACTATGACACATTCTCGATCATTTCCTTGGCAATACCTAAATACCAATATCATATCGATATATTCTGCATTAGTGTATTGCACCGCCATGATAATTCACGACAATTGATGTTTTCTAATAATTAATGTAAGCAGATAAATTGATTGAACGTTAGCAACAATATTAAATGTTACAAATTTGAAAATAATCTTATGTTGTCAAATGAAACTAATTATAACCAACAATAACAATCGTTTGTGAGGTGTAAGGTCGTGTTGTACATACCTGAAAAATACCGTGCGAACAAAAAGCAGATGATAAGAAAACTGTTAAAGAGGTTTTTTGTAGTAAATAAGTTGGTTTAATCTAAATTTTAAACTTAAACCCCTTATCTTCCATTGGCGTAGAAATCAAAAACAGAAACATTTTATAAAACCAAGTACTACGTGGTAATAAAATGCAAATTTCTCGAAAACCGTCAGAGAAATCGAGTCTTATCAGGAGTACTTTTTTTGTAGCAAATGAGTTGGTTCATCTGCATTTTGTGCCCAAACCCCTCTTGTTCCATTGGCATAGAAATCCGAAACAAGCAATTAGTAAAAAACCCAGGTTCTACGCCCATGGACTGATATTAATCAGAATTGTGGCATGAGTTTTTTTGGCCCATAAAGCTATGCCAACGTACCAAATTTCGGCAAAATAGTATGAGCAGTTTTTGAATTAATCCAGAAACACGATTTAAAAATTGTCACTTCAGCGCTGTCTAGCGCCCAAACTAAGCAACTTTGTACAAAGGTAAGTTTACTTTAATCGGCTAATTTTGGTCTGAAGAATATGTTATATATTTATTAGTTATTATATGTTATTATATTTAGTATATAATTGTTACCAAGATATAAAGTTTAAAATCTGTTCTACCCAATAAAATAAATAAGTGGCACTGAACTTACTCAAATGAATATGTTACCTTTTTCTCCAATAGAAATTAATATGTTTGATTAGTAAGGTTAATAAAAAAAGATTTCTCAACATCCGACCAACAATAAGCTAGTTATGCGTTTCGCCGATTTTCTACATAAGTGGCCCCACTGTGCAGCGCCGTGCGTCTTTCAGTCCTCTATATGGTGTTTCAACACACACCCAGTAAAAACAAACTGTTTTCCAGACGTGTTTAACGTTTGCAGCTTAACATCAAATATTTAAAGGTTTATAAAAGAAATTAATACTGTTTTAAACTAGAAATCTAGTTTGACTAGTTTATTAACTTTTTATTTAATCTATGTATTTTTAAAAGCATCGATATTTCTATACACTGATCTAGCCTAGTCTAGTCGATGTCATAAAACGTCGAGTCAGAATCCATTGCTGTAAAAACATCGATGTTTTAATCAGTGAAAATAAACGAACAACTTCGTTTCGGGTAGTCTTCGATAGTAGTTTGTATCAAAAAGTAGCACTTAATAAGAATAAATTATTTTATGACATATAAATATGTATACATGTGAGAACTTTGTTCTCTATCCACTTGCTGAGACCTTATACAATAGGGATTAACCAAATTATGATAAAACAGCTATTCTCTGGGCTGTATGCCCCAACGAGCGCTGAATTAAATAGCACAATTTGGCGTATTTTGACTAACACTGTTAGTACTAAAATACAGACTCAGATTGCAGAAACTACCGGGAAAGAAAAGAATGAATCTTTATTTCCAATGATAGGTTGCTACGCTGCTGCTACCTGTAGCCCGGTTTCGAACTCTTTGGTTCTCGTCAGTACAGGACAAGCATGACAAGCGAGCACACCTACCATTGAAAGATCGAAACACCCTATCGCCACAATATTGTTCTGCCTAGGCAGTACAATACAGGTGGCGCCATCCTCCAGAAGTTTCTAGCAATCTGATGTGAAAGATACCGTATGGTACTATAAACACAATAAATAATAAGAGAATACTACTTGGCAAGTGGTAATCATAATATGACATATAAATATGTATACATGTGAGAACTTTGTGAATCTGAGTCTGTATTTTAGTACTAACAGTGTTAGTCAAAATACGCCAAATTGTGCTATTTAATTCAGCGCTCGTTGGGGCATGTAGCCCAGAGAATAGCTGTTTTAGCATAGGTCTCAGCAAGTGGATAGAGAACAAAGTTCTCACATGTATACATATTTATATGTCATATTATGATTACCACTTGCCAAGTAGTATTTTCTTACTATTTATTGAATAAATTATTTATTGTAAAATGGTGGTAGTACAAAGTGCTTTATTTATAATTTTAATTCTATTCAGTACTAGATGGTGCCGCCTGTCGGTGTGTCAGGCCCTGTTTGAGCAATGCCACCCCTGACTCATGTTATTGCCCCCATACCCAACGTTTTTTTTTGCTTAGTATGTTAAATTTGATATTAAAAATATCTATACTGAAGAAAAGTTGCAGGACGGGAGTAGGGAGAATTGGAGAGTTCTGCATCATAGGGTGCTCCAATGTTAATTTTCGGAGCAATTTTTATCAGTCATATCTCCGGAACCAATGGGCCTAGGATATTGCGCATGCGTAGTTGGGGTCTATGCCATGGGTTCTTGCACATGACTCGAAAATGACACCTGTCACCTGTCAATTAAGAACTGTCACCTGTCAGATGTCACCTGTCAAATGTCAAAATCGACAGCTGATGATGTCGCGTGTTTAGGGTGACGTCATGAGTCGTTTAAAAAAAGAACGGGGTTGATCGGGTCAATAGGGCCAAAGTTAGTATCGCTAATGCCCTAACGGCAGGGGGTGAAAGATTGCAAATACATGTCGCGTGTTTAGGGTGACATCATAAGTCGTTTACAAAAAGAACAGGGTTGATCGGGCCAATAGGGCCAAAGTTAGTGTAGCTAATGCCCTAACGGCAGGGGGTGAAAGATTGGAAATACATGTCACGTGTTTAGGTTAGTTAAATTTATTACTAATTAACAATTCGTATCTCGGCTTAAAAAAATAATTACCTATAAATCACAAAAGTATTTTGGAGATCCCCTGTATTTCAAATTTTATTTTATCCTTCAAGCTCGGAGTGATTTAAATTAATAATTAATTGCTCTATGCTCTGATAGCGAATTACACAGCCGTTGGGATAAATTGAAGCCAAACCACAATACACAATATCGCGAGCTAAATCAGTTCAGCCGATCGTCACCTAACACCTAGAACTAATTAAATCAGTTAACTAGTGTTTCTGTGTTGCGATAGTTTTTTAACGCCTATTTGGTAAGTACTAAAAAGTTTTACTCCATTGTTAGGTTAGTTTAAACATAGCTATTTGTAGACTTTATCCTGGATTATGCGTGATATTTAAATACAGCGTATCTACTTAAGTTTGCACCATATGGGAAACTTTTTTCAGTTAAATTTATTAGCAATTAGCAAGTTTATTATATAACAAGCAGATAATTTTAATTATTCCACGGAAAATTTTGCGAAACAAAATTAACTTGACGCGTGCGTTATTTATCACCTCGCAATTAAAATATTGTAGTCGGAAAATACGTAACTAGAATGCACATTATTTACGTAAATGCATATCCTGTTCACGTCGCCGGCATATATAAATACGAGAGCCGAACGACGTTTAAGCAGTAGTTGACGAACAATAACAGCTAGCGAGTAGCAAAGCTAAAAATTCGATAGTGCGTGGAATAATTAAAATTTCTGGTGACTACGAAAGTGTTTAGAAATAATTATTTGTTACTTTGTATTGTGAATGTTATAGACATATTTATTTGTAACGTCACGTTTAATCGGTGAATAAACGCGATATTTAGATATAATGCTAGGCTACATGGTTCTAGAAATTCGAAACGATTCATGGAAATTTCCTTTATTTTTAGAAAAAAATGTTTACATGCGAATACTGTTCCCGCTCATTTACCCGGAAGGCTAATTTGAAGCGTCATGGGGATTGTCGTGCAGCAGCCAAAAGCTGCGACACATGCGGAGATAGTTTCAAGTCCGAGGGGGCACTCCAACGACATCGGCGCGGGGAGCACCGAGCCCCCAAAAGACAAGCAGATACTCCGCATCCAACCATGGCGAAGCGAGCTAGACTTTACTTCCAAGACGGTAAGTTTATTATTTTACTAAATATTAGAATAGATAAACAGTATTAAATATTTTTAGCGGCTACGCAACATTGCAAACCCTGTAAACGGGAGGTTCCCGTCAGTGGCTGGGGTGGGCACGTTAGAACCCTTCAGCACCGGGAAAAGTGTTGCGTAGTGCAGGAGGAGGGCGTACAGTTGATAAAGACCTCATTCAAAGGCCGTTTAGCTACCTATCGTTTGGATGGTACTGCGGATTCCACCAACGTAAAGAGATTTTTAGAAAATTTAAAAAATAAAACAGTAGCGTTGGTGGAAAGTAATGTCAACCTTCACTCGAACATTAAGGTTGGCATGGAACTATTCGGCCGCTTCCTCCTGCAGTCTAAAGAAGCAATGGAAGTCAAGTCGTTCAATTCAAAGTTTCGGATTGTGAGCGGGAACACGGATTTGGAGGAGCTGTTTGCAGAGTTTGCTGCAATTTTGGATAAGAAGGCCAGCGAGTTTGCAGAGAAAGAAAGTGGTATGTATTTATTTTTAATTCTGAAACTTGAACGTGGTCTAGTCTAGGCTAAATGTTAGTTATGTCTCCTTGTTACAGGTTGGGCCTTGCAACAGCTCCTTCACCTAGAATTAAGTATCAATAGGTACAACCCTCTAAAGGCGTCTTCCTATATACCGCTGCCAAAGACGATCGATGCAAAGAGAGCGGTACTCAACATTCAGAACAACGATGAGAAATGTTTTACATGGTCAGTCTTGGCTGCTCTACATCCACTAAATCGGACTCAAAATGCAAATAGAGTCGCGAGCTACTTGCCTTTTGAGAACGAGTTGGATTTTGCAGGTATAAGCGCTTCCCCTATGAAACTTGTCGATATTACAAGGTTTGAAGAACTCAACGATATTTCGGTCAATGTCTACGGACTTGATAAAGTTTACGAAAACGGAAAAAATATCGTTGAAGTCGTTGGACCTTTACACTTTACCAAATCTCGCAGAAACAGACATGTAAATTTGTTATTAATTAGTGATAATTATGGAAATAATCATTACTGCTTAATAAGAAACTTGTCTAGACTGGTCTCAAGTCAATTAACAAAACGTAATGGCGCGAAGTACTTATGTGATGGTTGTTTACTTCATTTTAGAACTAATGATAAATTAATAGCCCATCAGGCTCACGATTGTAAACACGTTTCGGTTAAACTGCCAACTACTGATTTGCGCAAGGATAAATACGGCAAAGACGTTCCCGAGAACGAGTTTAAATTTGAAAATTTCGATAAAAAATTAAAAGTACCGTTTGTAGTGTATGCGGATTTTGAAACTGTTGTTGAGCCTATTGAAATAGAGGAAAATGAGCTCTCCCCTAACCAATCTTACACCATCAAAACCCATAAGCATACGCCTTACTCTTTTGCCTATTACATTAAATGTTCTTTCGACGATTCACACTCTCAATTCAGGACTTATAGGGGCAATAATGCTAGTGATATGTTTGTAGAGACGTTGGAAAAGGACTGTAAACGGCTTTACAGCGACTTTTTAAAAATCAAAAAGCCGATGGCCCCTCTAACGTCTGAAGAAGAGAATGAATTTAAAATGGCTACTAGTTGCCACATTTGCGAAAAACCATTTAATGTAGGTGATGAAAGAGTAAGAGATCACGATCATCTCACATCAACAGAGGGGCAGCTCACTCTATTTGCAATGTCAACTTTAAAGTTCCAAAATTTATACCCATCTTTTTCCACAACCTATCCGGTTTCGATAGCCATCTGATGATTAAACAGTTGGCTACCGAACAGGAAAAGCTGGATGTTATCGCCCAAAATAAAGAACGCTACGTCTCGTTCACCAAACATATTTTGGTGGATACATTCAAAGTGGAAAAAGACAAGGAACAAAATGTATTTTTAAAATTACGCTTTCTCGATAGTTTCCACTTTATGGCGAGTAGTTTGGATAAACTTAGTCAAAATTTAAAACCAGAACAATGTCGCGAAGTCAGAAAATATTTTCCAAATGAAGACGAGTTTAAACTTATTCGACAGAAGGGTGTTTTTCCATATTCGTATGTTGATTCTTTTTTAAAATTAAATACGACAGAGCTACCATCACATGAAGAATTTTATAATAGTTTAAAAAAGAAGATATTTCTGTGGAGGAATACAAGCGTGCCTGGACAGTATGGAACCTGTTTAAATGCGAGAATTTAGGTCAATATTCAGACATTTATTTAAAATCCGACGTGTTACTGCTAGCAGATGTTTTCGAAAATTTCAGAAATGTTTGTATGAATGTCTATAAGCTCGAATCTGCGCAGTATTTTACAAGTCCCGGTCTTTCGTGGGATGCGGCTGCGCTCTCTGGAAAAACCCAGATTACCCTGCTTACAGACATTGATATGATACATCTTCTGAAACGCGGTATTCGCGGTAGAGTCAGTCAGTGTAGTGTTAGGAAAGGTATCGCGAACAACAAATTTATCCCACATTATGACGCTTCTAAACCTACCTCTTACATCATGTACTTGGACGCGACCAATTTATATGGGGCGGCCATGTCTCAATATTTACCAACTGGTAATTTTAAGTGGTTGGAGGAGGCTGAAATTCAAAATTTAGATTACATGAACATTACAAACGATTCAAATACCGGCTACATTTTGGAAGTGGATTTAGAATATCCTGAAAATTTACATTATCTACACAACGAGCTACCCTTTTGCCCAGAATCCATCGAGCCACCACAGACAAATTCAAAAATTTCCAAATTAATTCCAAATTTTAATAAAAAAGAAAAATACGTTATTCATTATCAAAATTTGCGACAATCACTAAATCACGGCCTCAAATTAACCAAAATTCACCGCGTCCTTTCTTTTGATCAATCACCCTGGCTAAAAAAATATATAGACATGAACACGGCATTACGAAACAAAGCTCAAAATAAGTTTGAAAAAGACTTTTTTAAACTTATGAATAATGCCGTGTTTGGTAAAACGATGGAGAACGTGGAGAAAAGGGTAGATGTTAGACTTGTTACCCACTGGGAAAATATTGGTAAGAGACTGGGAGCAGAAGCGTTAACTATGAAACCGCATTTCAAAAATCGAACAATATTTTCCGAGAATCTGGTTGCGGTACAGATGCAGAAACAGAAAGTCGTATATAATAAACCTATTTACGCAGGGTTTGCCATTTTGGAAATCTCCAAGACAATTATGTATGACTTTTTGTACGATTATATTATACCTAAATACGGAGATAAGGCTGCCTTGCTCTACACCGATACTGACTCGTTAATCTTGCAAATTACAACCGACAATTTTTACGATGATATAAAGGAAATTTTAGACAGATTTGATACGTCCAACTACCCAAAGGATAACCCACACAATGTTCCTGTAAACACATCCATCTTGGGCCGTATGAAGGATGAGTATGCAGGAAAAATTGTTTGGGAATTCTATGGAACCGGTGCGAAGGCATATTGTGTAAATGTAGACGGCGAGTTGACCAAAAAGGCCAAAGGGGTACCCGACTACGTCACCAAAAAAGAGCTTACGCTTACAGACTATAAACAGGCGGTTGACGTAGAGGGTACTAAAATATATCGCGAAATGTCGACTTTCCGTTCTCAATTACACAATATGTATGTCGAACTTAAAAATAAGGTGGCGTTGTCACACGAGGACGACAAACGCTTCCTTATACCGGATTCCGAGTACACGCTTGCTTGGGGCCATCGAGATTTGGTATTGTACGATGAGGATTCATAGGAGAGAAAAGACTGATTATGTGTGCAGCTTTTTATGCCTCGACATTCTTTGGTAGCTAGGGGGTTGTTAGGTTAGGATATTTATTTTAGGTTAAGATATTTATTTTAGACTAAGGTATTTATTTTAGGTTAGGTGCTTGGGTTTTTGTTGAGTAAAGTTGTTTTATACCAAATAAAAGACTAGTTATACTTTAATATATTTATTGATTTTAGCTGTTCTTGTTGCGTTTTTAATGAACATGCTTTGTTTTTAAATCATAGTTTCATTTCTTACAAAAAGATTCAAGTATATTAATCTTTAAAGCAAACACAATTTATCTTATATAAATTCTCAATGTGTTTAGAGAATAAATCTATAAGACTTTCATCCCAGCAAAACAAGTATTGCTCATTTTCTTCAAATGTTAAACATCGGCTGCCGAAGTATGTATGGAAACGCAAATTGTAGTTGCCAATTATAATAGTAGTTTCAGGCCAGTATCCATGAACACCGCTGTAGGTAGTTATAAACTCCTCAAAATCATAATTGGAAAAATATAGCTCTCCTTCAGCAATCTCAACGATAACTCGCTCGTCTGGAGTAGAAAATGTTACTGTAACTTCATCTCCAACTTCATATCTGATTTGAACACTCATCTTGAATATTAAGTCTTGACAGTAACTTAACCAAAGATTTTCGGTCTTCGTAAAGCTTTATACGTTTCTTCAGCGCACGAATATTACTTAAATGATCTTGGATCTTCTCTTCAACTACCTTCGTCATAGGTTCGAGAACAACTGATAGTTTCGAAACAGAACCCAATTCTAAATAGATCCGTTGTGAACGGACTCTGTTAAACAGACCCTGTTGAACGGGCCCTGTTAAACAGACCCTGTTCAACGGACCCTGTTTAACGGACCCTGTTTAACGGACCCTGTTCAACAGACCCTGTTCAACGGACCCTGTTGACCTGAACAGCCCTGTTTAACAGACCCTGTTCAACGGACCCTGTTGACCTCTCTGTTACAGAAAACAACTCCGATAAAGAAACAAAAACGTTTGAGCTACGTGGGAAATAAATAAAAGCTGGCTTGTTGAAAAATTTTAATATTTATTAAGGTAACAGACTATAAATATATCGATACAACACTTTGGCATTTCTAACACTACAAACATTAATATCTTCTTCTTCTTAAAGTGCCAAGCAGATTCCTGCGTAGGCGACCGTCTATTTACATCCTGTCAGATTTCTCTATTTACAGCAGCATTTTGGAGAGACATAAAGTCGTGTATTCCTGTCCATTGTCGAATGTTCCTGAGCCATGAAAGTTTTTTTCTTCCTATTCCCCTTCTTCCTTCGATTTTTCCTTGGAGGATAAGACGTTGGAATTCGTAACGAGGACCACGCAGGATGTGACCCAGATAGGAAGTCTTTCTCTTCTTAATGGCGTCGAATAGTTCACGGCTGGTCAGACCGGCTCTTCTAAGGACTTCTTCATTTCTTACCAGATCTGTCCAAGGGATCCTAAACATTCTTCTAAAAGTCCACATTTCAAATGCCTCCAATCTGTTTATCGAGGTTACTTAATTAATAATTAATATCTAAAATATGATATTTACAACCATCAACATCTCCCTTCTCCAATTTTGGTACACCAATGTTGTCTTCTAAGTTTATAATATATGGTGCCCTACAGTTTAATTCTAAAAATGTTTTAACTAAAAATTCCTCTTTAACACGTCCTTTAACGTAAATAATGTCTGCGTCTATCAGATTGTTGGAGATGATATTATGTAGCTCCTTGTAATCGGTATCACCATAATTATAAAGGATACCATGATGATTTCCAAATAGATATTTGACTTGTTTCTTGCAAGCCTTACTTAAGGTGTCGAATGGTTTAACTGGTTTAAAAAAGTAACTTTTCATACTATTCCCATCGTAAATAGCCAATTCTTTGGCGCAAAATTCAGGTATGTTAAATCCTTGAATATCGACTACAACGAACTTCATTGTCTGAAGACTCAAATCAAACTGATTACATAAGATCTCTTACTTGACCAGTTAAAGCTTGATACTCGAGAATACGATCGTGAACAATGATACAGAAGGCACGCGCATCATTCGAAAAGTTTTCAGAACTTTGAAATTCTAACTTGACATCAACTGTTGCACTCTTGATGCTCTCGTTTTGTTTAGAACAATCAATTACAAAAAGAGTCCTTTTGGCAAACGCCGCAAAATCCATTAGTGGTTCACTAGTCGACTTGCCTAGATATGATTTTTGAAATTCCGTGTACATCCTGTAAGCTTCCGTAAACTGTCTATTGTTAAAGTTTAAGTTTAACGATTCATATGAATACACTTCGGAATTTAGAAACAATTTAACATCGGTGATACTCAAATTATCTAAATATGTACAGTCGGACTTAAAATTATCCTTACGATTGTCCATAAAAAATACAATGACATATCGAGCACGTTCAGACATTGTTTTAACGGTCCAAATATCTTTCTTAGTTGTTTTTAATGCAGGTAATTCGTGTATTTCCCAATTTCGAAAAGGGATAAAAATCGGTTTATTTTTAGCAATGTCATCTAAAAGTCTCAATT